>JAHWFP010077509.1:547-12078 GCA_023313725.1 Lithobius niger
TCTAGTTAACTTTCTTGTCTATGATGTAACCAAGCATTTGTAGGGTTGTGGAGGAGAATTTGTGACCGAGACCCCTACTGAAACTTCTTAGATTCTATTCCTATTAATTCCGTCTAGGTTTATAGAGGTCGCCATGAGTTCTATGTGGGCATTTCTACTCAGTTTTCAGCCTAAAATTAAACTACACTAAACGAAACTATAGCTGGTATTTAACTATTATTTAGTTTAGCTTAGTTGTAATTAGGTTTATTTCAGATTTGGGCTGAAAATGAGCAAAAATTACCAGATGGAACACGTGGCGCCCTCTGAAAACTCGGATGGAACTATAATAGGAATGAATGAAACACGTTTCCATAGGGGCTTTTTAGAGTTACAAATTCTCCTCCCTAACCCTATAAATTCTCGATGTAACGTATCACCAAAACTAATTTTTGTTGCTTACGAAAACTAGCAGTGTGTATATTCTAGTTTAGGTAAATTCGTAATTTACTAACCTGTCAGTTAAAGACGGGGAAAAATCCAAGTAAACCCCACAGAGCGCGACGAAAAGCCGAACCGAATTCGGTATTGATCGGGAAACAAGTTTATCCGACGTAGTTTTTTTTTTTAAACACATACTTTTATTTTAATTACCTTAGTCCATTTTATCACAGACTTTACGTCGTCAACTGACGTACTTAATCGCCACAAAACCAGTTAGCAACACTGTATGAAATTTAATTCGTCTGTGTGACGTCAACGAAGTGAAAGCATGACAGGTTTTAAAACCACCAACCATTCGCTCATAAACTCAAAAATTGCTACTTTTGGCTCAGTTAAGAATAGAGATAGATGGTTGTCGGCCAATAAGCGCCAGAGCTTTTTAAAGGTCCAAACCTCAACTTTGTTATTGCAGATTTTCAGATTTTCGTAAGAAATCTCGATTCCACTTTCCTTTTTACGTATACGTCAGTGGTTTTACTACATTTCGCGCTTAATGAAGAGCTACGCTGTTCACAAACTTCGAGGCTTGTTTGGTAAAAGTAGGCTCCACAAATTCATCAAATGCACAATAAATTTTAATTTTCGAAAGTTGTGTAACTTTCTTGCTCACCTACAAGCTACTTTTACCAAGCTTCTCAGCTCCACAAAATAATCTGATTTTTGATTCGAGGCTTGTTTTTTTTTTATAGGGCTGATGCTTGCGCGATAATGTAAGAACCTTTGGTACAAAGGGTCTAAAAAGCCCCAAAATTTTGTTATTTTATAATCTCGTTACGTGTACAAAATGCATTCAGCGTTAAAACTTAAAATTTCGTGGCACATCTGTTAAAACTTTGGCGACTTTATCAAATGAAAGTAATTAACATTTTCATTTGCCAGTGCTGGTTTTTAATAATTTCTTTGTTTTAGGCCTTGTTTAAAACCATTCCAGTGCTGCAGGCCTAAAACAGAAGAGTATTTTTACAAAATGATACTGTGGCAAATCTTAAATCGTTATAAGCTTAATTAGTAAAATGTTGTACGAAAATATGAATTGTCCGATTACCGTTTACTTTTGATAAAAGTGCCGAAGTCTTGGGAGATATTCCACGAAATATCAAGTTTTAGATCAAATGCAATTTATGTGTTTACCGAAAGGTATAAAATAACTAACCAGTGTTTATCAGCGTAACTGAGTTTTTTTCCCCATTTAAATATAACGAAGTTCTTTATTAGTTCATAAAACAATTTCACGAATTTCTCGTTTTGAATGTAGCCGGCTTGATACAGTTTTTTCTTTCTTTCAAAGAATAAGTAAATTCAGAATGAAATTAAGAAATCTTTTTCCCATTTGGCATGTAAGGCCCCGCAACCTATTAATCAGTTTTAATGTATGGTTAAGAACTTTACGCCATAAATCAGCCGTCTACTTCTCTGAAGACGGTCTGTTCTGACACTACACATCTCAGTATACAAGTTAGTAGCCAACACAAGAGTTGTGTAAACTAGCACTCTACAGCAGTACACAGTTTGTGTAGCAACACAACACTTTCTTCTGTACAGAGCGTGTGTAACTGCCACTGCACAAACTGTGAACTGCTACACAACTCGGGAAAGGCCGCCAGTAACACAAGTCAACGTTATCGAGGGCACTTTTTCTTCATAAAGAACACCCACACTTTAATGTTGAACTTTTTTTCGTTACTGAACCCAAGACACACGATTCCAACGATTTGTAAAGATTTCTGCCGCATGGGGAATTTGTACACTCAGTAGGCTGAAATTAGGTGTAAGGTCGTTACAGTTAAAAGACACAGACTGCTAGTGACGGCTTTTCCAATTGGCGGCGAAGCACTAGCGTGTGTCTAGATCAACTATATTGAGGGAACTTTCTCTCAATAATGAACACGTTCCCACACTTTAACGTTGAACTTTTTTTTCGTTACTGGAACCAAGCCACCCTGATTTCAACGATTTGCAAAGATTTCTATCGCATGGGGAATTTACTCCAAAATCAGGTACTGACACAGTATGTTAGTGGCCGCTATAACTTGGTGGCGACACTACTAACGTGTGTTTAGGTCGATCTTCACTGTAAACATTTGCACAGATAAAACTTATTTTAGACGCACCTAGAAAACCGTAAAACCTGTAAAATTTGAGAAGAAACTTTTCAAAACATAAGCGTTTATGCAGTATTGCAGGCGGGAAATGCGTTTAAAATAAAACACTAGCGTTCACTTTGCATCATTTATAAACGCATGCTTAAAACGTATAAAGTGTTTCAAATAAAACACTCGTATTTTTACTATAATACATATTTTAAAAAATTGTGTTAAGCGAAAACGCTTATGTTTATCATGTGTTGAAAAATAAACAATACTGTTTAAAGTAGGGATAGCAGAATAAAAATGGCTGCCACCAAGTTGCTACATTATTTGCCAAGCTAATCCCATCCCAACTATTACTTCAGACGTGAAATGAAAAACTTGACCATTGCTACGGGTTGTAGCAATGGTCAAGTTTTTTTCATTTAACCTTTGATCAAATACTCGGTGGGATTAGCTTGGCAACTAATGTAGTAACTTGGTGGCAGCTATTTTTGTTCTGAGATCACTACTTTGATTGGCGGGTTCATCTTTCACCCTTGTGGGTTTTGTTTCAGATTTTAAATATACTGTGAATTGCCCTCGCAAAGTGTTCAAGCATGCTTAAATTACTGAAAACTTAATAAACGCTAGTGTTTTATTTTAAAAGCATTTCACGTGTGCACCACTATACATATAACCGTTAATGTTTTGAAAGATTTTTTTTAAGCCAATGCTTAAAACGCTTGTATGGCTTTGTCAGCTAACAATGTTTAAAAACGTATTTCTTGGTGTGTTTAGATTGTATTTTTTTTACACTGTCGAACCTTTGAACTGAAGCTGTAATGTGTTTAAAAGTTATTAGTAAAGGCGGTAGTCTTTACTGTAAGGTTTGACCTCGGTCTCCCATGTTAAAAGCCGAAATTACGATGGTTAATTTCTCCTCTGCCTTTTAATATTTTCCACTCAAATTTAGTATATAAGCTTTGTTGGACTTAGTGAACATGTGTACAAACTTTTATCAATTTCCGATTTGTCACTTCAGAGATCTGGACTTGAGCTGGAATCGTGAGTTTCATTTTTGGTTTGAACTTCTTGTTATTTATGGACACGTTTGTACAATAGTCTCTACAGACTTAACCATTTGTCGTAGAAAGCTGGTACTTAGCTTATTTGAAAGATCTACTTCCGGAGATATGCCCTTTATCGAAATAGAAATTTCGATTGGTCGTTCCCTTCCGGAGTTACGGGGCCCTGAACGATCCGTTTTATTGTTATACATTGTTTTAAACATTGTTTTTATGCAACAATGCCAATCAGCAGACGCCAGACGGAAAGCGTAAGCAAATGTTAACAATGTTGGTGAGCCAACAATTTACCCGCGCGTGAAGAGGAAGCATTATGCTTATTACGAATCGATTTATATAATAATTTCACGTCATTCTCTCGTATTAAAGCTAAAGTGTACGTTGCTCATTGGCCTTGCCGTCATATATTACAAATACGGATAAAGCCGCTGATAGATAGCTGCGGGCAAACCAACTTCCAAAAGAAAGACTTGCACTGAATGAGCGAGCGAAGCGACCGAAATTCAGTGCCTTTTTCAACTAGTGTAGACAACCAGCTAAGTATGTCAAAGTATCACGAATTAGAAAACAAAAACCAGCTCGTTTGATGTTTAAGGTAGGGTTTAACTGATCCGAAGTCAATGCAGCAAAGGAACACAAATAAACTTTCCTGTAAGGTTTCACATACCGCAGTGTTCCTGTACCGTTTAGTCCACGTGAAACCTTACTGTCGTATTCAACCATGAGACACGCTAATAAAATCAAAACCATACCCCAACTTTCAATATTGTTGTAAGAATAATACAGTGTGTAATACAGGCTACACACTCTCCTAATTTCGGGGCTACATTTTTCTTCATCATTTTAGTCCGGTCGTCTCCTTTCCGTTCATCCTATTGATACACACACCAGTTTTTAAGATTTCATATTCAAGACTTCAGGACTGGTATTTCATTTTTATATTCAACGATATTTCACGCATCATTCTTAGCGGATATAAATCCAACCAGTCATGGAGCCTCCTAGAGGCCTGATATTTCAATCAGTACCGCCTGTAATAGGCCCAAAGTTTGTTTCCTTGTGTCTCTGCCGTCTTTCAATATTTTCCACTCAAAACCTCTACTCAAATTCTCCTCAAAATTTCCAATCAAACATTTATTTGTATAAGATCCGATTCGTCACATGAGCTGGACATGAGCTGAAATCGTGATTTTCATTTTTGGCTTGAAATGGAGCTGGGGGGGGGGGGGTTATTTATTGATTTAGTTCACATGGTGTGAAGTTAATATTACGGCCCTGTTTGTTTGTTTGTTTGTTTTGCGTGGAGGTGGGATGTTACTGTAACACGATATGCTTCTATACCACGCGCCATGGCTGTTTGCTGTGACGTGCATATAACGTGACTGGGCTAGTCCAATCAGAGGCCAAACAGCCGTTGTTCTCGTTCGTAATTGGATAACTCATGGTGACGTCACAGCAAACAGCCATTGCGCATGGTTTAATATGTACGAGTTCCCGTGGAATGTTGCCAAGCCGTAATAAAGGGAAAAGGCAGTTGTTCGTCCTCTTCGACATGAATCCGCCTCTGGAAGAGGGCAAGCTACCTGCCTTCTAGTCTCAGAGAATAAATCACTTTCACTAGTCGTAAACGTCGTGCGTTACGTGTAAATAAGAAAACTAAATTCGAGCAGAACGCTACTTAGGCACATTGCTAAGGTCTTTAAATCATAAATACTCAGCCAAGCAGAGACGCTATTAACACATTCAGCTTATTTTCTCTAGTCTCAGTTCCATCTTACACAACAATAATGGCTGAATACGAAGCAAGAGGGCTATATGTCCTTCGTATTACCCGATTTCACGGCGATCAGAATGCGATACCACGTGATATCGTTCAACAGCAGTGTTGCACCGACACAAGCAGAATATAGGTACGATATCGGTCTTATCGGTCTTCTCGTTGCGGGCAGTGGTTAGGTTTTGTTCGGAGACGGGACGGATTTATACCACGCGCCATGGCTGTTTGCTGTGACGTGCATATCACGTGACTGGGCTAGTCCAATCAGACGGCCTAACAGCCGTTGTTCTAATTCGGTATTGGCTAACTCATGGTGACGTCACGCCAAACAGCCATTGCGCATGGTTTAGGCATTGCATTGCTGTGTTGTGATTTTGTAAGAGTGTAGTATTTAAAATATTTGTGCACTTACAGTGTCGTCGCGGTTGCTGTGTTGCGCTCTTGTAAGATAGGAGTATTTTCCTATTAGTTTTGGTGTCCTATAGTGATTGAGTTGTAGTTTGTGATCGTGATTTTTTTTCCTTTGAAATGTGGGGCAGACGAAATCCGTGTTGGTCAGCGTCCTCGTCTCCAAACCAATGATTCAATGAACGAAAAAATCAATCAGTCAATCAATCAAAAAATCAATCACTCTTCTACAACAATGGCTGTACATTACAATGAAATTACTTAGGGGTGTTTTTCTTAAGGTAGAACCCCAACCGGGTTATCTGCTGTACTGTACACGACGAGAGGGACTCGACCTCGTTATAATACTCAAACCGCAAGATCTCAGGCCGCATCCATATGTATAGGTATAATTTCGGTAATTATCTAGATTAGGGGCACCACGCAAAAACACTTAATTTTTATACTAACCGACGCTACTCTTCATCCTAACACCATTTCGCATCACAAAATCCGGGGGAAACGTTTTTTTCCAACCATAAATGCACAGCTAAATGCAAAAATGCGTCTGAAAATAGCACAGCTACACAGACAGCGTTGAGCGAGTGCCGCCATCTTCCTTCTCCGTTGCTTGCAAGCAAGAGGACCGCTCTAGAGATAAGAGAATAGCCAAACCCAAACAGTTCGTTACAAGTGAAACGTCAAACAGAAGCCGGTACCTGCCTAACCTAACAACAATACCACACCAAACGTGTGAACCGGAACGACAAAAGGAGTGAGTTTCGTCTGGTTTTGTTGTTGTTGTCGTTTAGGTTAGGCAGGTACCGGCTTCTGTTTGGCGTTTCACTTGTAACGAACAGGTTGGGGTTTGGCTATTCTCTTATCTCTAGAGCGGTCCTCTTGCTTACAAGCAACGGAGAAGGAAGATGGCGGCACGCGTTCAACGCTGTATGTGAAGCTGTGCTATTTTCAGACGCATTTATGGTTGGAAAAAAACGTTTCCCCCGAATTTTGTGATGTGAAATGGTGTTAGGATGAAGAGTAGCGTCGGTTAGTATCAAAATTAAGTGATTTGGCGTGGTGCCCCTAATCTAGATAATTACCATAATTTCATGGTTACAGCCATTGTTGTAGAGTAGTAGTAGTATTATTAGCAGATTAGTAGGAGTAGTAGTAGAGCTTGAAGCCACCTGGGCAGGGTGCCCCATCAAGGACCACCCTATAGTCCGGCCAAGTTCAATTGTCGCGCTTCATTGTAAGAAAGTCGTTGTTCGATTCCTACATTGTTGCATGGCGGCCTCTAGCTTTGATGGGCACTAGCTTAGGGCATTAGGGGTTCGTCGGGCAGATGACCGGGTGCGGTTGATGCTCTCTAAAACCCTTTGACCCTTTGACTAGCTTTGGTACTTTACCCTTTCATTACTGAATTATTTCTGTTGATTTTTTTTTAATACCCATATGTTAGTTAAGTTGGTTGTGGGATTCGAACTGGCATTCTCTTCGTTTGGAGACGAGGACGCTGACCACTGGACTGTTGCAGCTTGCTTTGCCTTGGGGCTCCTTAACAAAGCTTGCGGCGTGTGTGGGGACTTAGTTTTTGGGACGAGTGCTTTATGTCCTTATTCGAGGACACCAGTAGGGGAGGGGTTAAGGGAAACCAGAGCTAAGCATATTTCACGATAGCGAGGATAAATACCTATGCGGTGAATCAGATTGAAAATTTTTGAAAATGGGTAGTCTTTGTGCCCTAGCAAGCAATAGTTGTATTTCAATCACGTGCATAGACTGTTTCAATGTGATAAAAGTGCGTGAAGATCATTGATTTCAGCTGACTACTGGCTACCATGTAAAGATTGTAATAATTTGTAGCGCCATTTTTCTGTATGTTGAGAAAATGCCACCGTGACCAAAATAGGCATCACTCTTTATTAGTTAATGAGTAACAATGCAAACGGACTACCAGAAAATAATCCTCAACACGAACATTGTCGATAAAATGGCCGCCCGTAGCCATGGACGGGCTAAATCTGCAAAATCTGGAAATTGACTAAATCTGCAAATGTGCAAATCGCGCGGACGTCAGGACTTTTGACGGGCGAAAATGTCCGGGTGGGTTTAGTTTCAGATGAAGTTTTCAAGCATGTAGCAGCAGAAGCAGAGAGAAGGTATTTTTGTAGATGACTTACGACTGTATGGAGTAGTAGAAAATGGCAATTGTGCAACTGTACACGCTGCGACAAATTTGAACAATGTAGTAGAGGACAATGGCACTGAGTGTGCGTCGATTATTAACCATGTGAAAAGTTTGTTTAGTGAAGTAGCTGGGAAAACGTTACGAAAGATGCAACTGGAAATGCATTGAAATATATTATGTGAATTTGCCACTTAAATGGGGGATCATTGTCGAATATTCGAATGGACAAGTCTGTAGTTTTATTTTGCTCTGCGTCGAAGATGCCTTACTGCACTGCACAAATCTTTGAAGTCGTAGCCAAAGTAGTGTCCTCAAGACATTGAAGCTATCTGTTCTTTAAGAGCAGGTAATGTGTTTCAGGTTGTCCTGCGTTCTCCATCAGCGAAACGGAAGCTTGTCATTGTGTCTTCCCTAACAATCAATGGTGGCAGCAGCAACAGTTTATGATCTAAGTAGCTAACACGTAGATGCTAAGTTGCAATGGTTACCACATGTGATTACAGATAGAGATATAGGCGCTGCTCTCTCCACCATTACAGCTGAGAGAAGCTTGTATATTGCCTGCAATGCCGTGTGTGACATATGCGTCAGTTTGATCTCCCTAAGACTAAAAGATTATGTGATTTTTGACGTCGTACCAGACATCATTATCGTACGCGGCATTCCGTAGCTTATCACAATATCTGATCGCCAACCCAGGTGTCTGCACTGCGGGATGCGCGTGTACTTTCGGCGCACGTGCGCCAGCATCCCGTGCCGGGAGTGCGGATGTTATCGGTGCCCGCATCTACGTGCTGCGATGTTTTGCCAGAGCAGAGAAGAAATCCCCGTTCGGCCAGTTTCTCCTACCCATGCGTGTTCCAGTGTGTCACAAGTGAAATCAGCAGTAGAAAATGTTGTGAGTTCCTGTGATCGTAATTCTAGTGTCAAGGCAGGCTGTGGTTGGTTTGCATTGGACTGGGTTTGGAGATGGAGTGTAGGCGATTTTGGTATTCAGTAGAGTTTGTATAGACGCAGTAGAGTCAGTGTTATCTGTATAGCAGTTTTGTTGTATTGTGGTTTGCATTGAGTTTGTATTTGTGTTTGCGTGACAGAGGGTGCATGGCTTTGCCCAGGCTCTCCAATAAACGTATCAAATCAAATCAGCAAACACTTCAATTTATATGATTGAAGTCCTCACACCGGCAAAACTAAAAAATTAATGTCTCCGTTCCTATTCACGGACGTACACATTTGAAAAGTACTTTTAATTATACAAAAAAATCGAAACAACAGGCAATTGAGCACAAATTCATTAACAAAAATACACCAAAAGTCCAGTACGGCATTGCACGCTTTATTCATTACGTCTGAAACCAAACTGCACGGTTCGGTATGGTACGGCACGTTTCATTTATTATGTGAAAAATCAAATTGCACGGTTTGGTACGGTATGGTATGGCATGCTAAAAATATGACGTGAAATCAAATTACACGGTTCAGTATGGTATGGTACAGCACGGCACGCTAAATTTACAACATGTGAAATCAAATTGCACGGATCAGTATGGCACAGTACAGCACGGCACGCTAAAATTATTACGTGTGAAATCAGTATTACCTTAGTCAGCACTGACTGGGGTGTACAGAATCTCTCTTCTGTTCATCGACTACATCACGTTCATTAGGTAGGCAGACTCCGATCTATCCTCTCTAACTCACCGTGGCTGTCATTAACACCTCAGGATATCACCTCAGATGAAAATAGGAAAAAAAAAGTCATCCTTGTACATGCGACAGTTTCGCTTTGGCCTATTTGTTTTCACCCATTCTTGTTTATTTGATAGCCTTTATCTGTTGATGTGAGCCTATTTGTTTTCATCCATTATTTGAAAGCCATTAACTGTTGATGTGAACCTATTTGTTTTCACCCATTCTTGTTTATTTGACAGCCTTTAGCTGTTGATGTGAACCTATTTGTTTTCACCCATTCTACGTCATTTGACAGGCCTTAGCTGTTGATAGGCGGTAACACACAATTGTTTGTAAAAAGGTATATTTATACCGTTATACAAATAATTGTGTGTTAACGCCTCTTCGTTCATTTATTTCTTAAAAATTTTCATCATTTACGCCCGACAGTATGCCTATTCGTTTACACGGTCTTCCGTCATTTGATAACATATGCCTGCTAGTAGTTGGCGTTAACACTTCGTTATTTATAAAACGTAGATTTATTTGCGTTTTCCTTCTTTTTTTTTTTTTTTTTTTTGCTAAATAGCAGTTGCGGATGTAAGTTGAATTTAATTTAATTTAGTTTTCCGTTTTTGCCCTCCCAACTCTTGTCTGCAAATTCCGTAGAATTGTAATCTGAGTATCGTCTGTAATTTCATAGTTTCTCATCTGTTGTCGTGATGAATGAACTGCAATGGTGGTTTTTATGTTATTTTTTGTCCTTTCAGTTTGGAAGGAGGGTAAGTGGGAAGCAGGGTCGGGGAGGGGGGGGGGGATGGGGAAACAAGAGGGTCAAAGTAAAACACTGATACACCAGAATCACCGAGCCCAAATTACGAAGTTGAGAGCAGTAATTATTCCTGGCTGTGCCCGTAATAACTAGGCTGGCTAAAGTAATTGACATTATTTTGGCAATTACTAACCTCGATGACTCCCTCGTTTCCAGATGGCTAATTTTCGTTATCATTTCCGTGGCTTCTCGTTTTTTTTTGTTTTTTTTTTTGTAAACTTTCGGTTTCATCTTTCCTTTTTCACTTTCGGTCTTTTCCCATTTCACCCTCCCCCCCCCCCAACCCCTCTTCCACACACCCGCGAATCTTCCCCACGTAAAACCATTTAACTTTCGACATTCATTGACTAAGATAAACAACTCGTAGGCTCCGAGTGTTGTTCTTCTGAAAGCTACCTCTTAAAATCGCTGATGTCACTGACTTCAACGATACGAGACAAAGAAAAAGACGGCACAGTTACAAAACACTGCACGAACAGGTCTAACGTAAACATGCATTGGGAAAAAAATCACAACGTAAGGCTCGCAAAAAAAAACACTGTTTCCAACTTTAAAAGAAACCTTTTACAAAAAAATGTAGAAAAAAAATAAGAACGGCGCTGTAATGAAAGGTTAAACAATTTTTGATTTTCTAAGCATTCATTTTTTTTCCACGCGCGGCACAATATACCTCTAGAAGAAGCGTCCTTACTTTATAATTATGACTTCCGGTTCCTCTCATCAGATCGGATTATCTCGCTATATTTATCCGTACGTTAAGCGTTAATTTCAGTGTTGTTTTTGCTGGGCTGTCTGGTAAACATGAATACCACTGCGTGCGTGGTGGTTTTCTTCATTAATAACTGCTCTCATTCCAAGAAATAGTAAAGAATGGTGGGTAAACAGCACTGACAGTCTGAACTTAACGATAATTGAATTAATCTAACGTGTAACTATTTAACACGCCTCTTCCGACGGAAAAAAAGGTTCGTTGTTACGCATATGTTAAAAGAAGTTAATGAAATGAAATTATTTGACGGCATGTGTTAATTTT
>JAHWFP010077513.1:0-17703 GCA_023313725.1 Lithobius niger
TGGCGTTTGCTGATTAGCATTGTTCCATAATAACAATGTTTAAAACAATGTAAAAACAATCTATTTGGTCGTTTAGAGGTCCCTAAGGCCTGAACCACTTCAGCAATTACAGGCCTTATGAAAAGGGCACACCTCCAGAGCAATACCTGTGAAATGAGCTAAAACCAGCTTTATTCACCGTATGGAAGAATTTATTTTCGTGATACAAAATATGGCATTACTAGTAGCCAGTAGTAAGTAATAGTTATAGTACCCCTGACAAACTGTATGGGATTTATCAGCCGATGGGCGATATCCCGAACATGGCCAATCCGCGAGAACTACATCAAGATGACGTTCGAGGCGAAGCCAAGACGTCATCGCGACGTAGTTCGAGCGGATTGGCCATGTGAGGGATATCGCCCATTGGCTGATAAATCCCATACAGTTTGCCACGGGTTCTATAACTAATTTATCGTACGGTCTGTAACTATTAAAATGAAAAAAAAATTGGTAGGATAATAAGCTGTTCGTTTATGCAAACTTTGTTTCGTCACTTTGTTTTGCTGAAGTCAAATTTGAGGCCGATACCATTCGAGCGAGATGAGGGTGAGCGGGCATAGGCTATGTGTCTAGAGATTTTTTTTAATCGTATAGGAGAAGCACGTTTTTTTTTTTTTTATCTTGCCGCATATCACGGAAACTTCATTATGTAAAAATTACATCGTACTTCTTAGGTTCACGTAAGTGGTGTTTTAAAATTTTTTTTTAATCGTGCCATTCACGTAATGAGTCGTCCTTCTTCAATTTGCATAATGTGCTTTCTGAACAGTTTTCGCGTTTGTCATTCTCTGACGTCATTTCATGGGAGTAGTATCTTTGGTACCTTTTAATGGAAAACGTTGATTTGGACGACAGCGAAGATTAATAGTGCTTAGTGCCCAAGAAAAGATTCGGCATTCAACTTTAGTGTCAGAGGTAACGTATTCCTGCAAACAGTTATGTTCTAAAGTGTGGGCAAGCAGTTAGAATGTTGAGGGTGTATTTTTATTTCGGGGGGGGGGGGGAAGAGCGTAACGCTTAATTTTGAGGGATGAAATTTCATGTATAGTTCGTATGTTGTTTCAGTTGGTGTTTTCGAAAGGCCGACGCAAGTTCAAGTAACTTTTTTGATTTAGAGTCGCCAGCTGGGTTTTTTTTATTTTGCACGGGGGGGGGGGTAATACGTATTTAAAGTATTCAATTTTCTTGTCTGTGTTTCGAAATGTAGAACTGCTTTATAAAACCATGCGTGAATTAATTTGCTTTTATTTTGTTGCGTAATAAAAGAGCACGGGCGTCAATTTTTTTTTTCAAACAAGGAACGAAGGTAGGGTAAGATTTTATTTTGTCGCAAACATTATTTGGATACTTTTGGTTGACATAAAAAAAAATCAAATTAATTCTCGCATGGGTTTTATTAAGGAATTCTACCTTATGAAAGTATTGGCAATGTCTTATCACGACTCTACTGTGCATGGCATCCATATCACACTTTAGTTTGGTGGTATTCATATGACCACAGTAAAGTGTGGTGATATGGGATATATCGCTGTGCGTTTTTAGCATTGTGATAATTACGATAATTAGGCAAATATCAACATTCAGCTGAGTCACTAAAAGTGCCTTTTATCTTGTCAGGCGACCAAAGTCTTCCGATCAAACAAGTTTCAGCCTTTTCCGTCGCATTGTAATTTATCCTCACATGCCTGAAAACAGCCAAACTACATTAGTTGTAAAGACAAACGTGTCTGGTGGTCGCCACTCGCCATGCTCATATAAATCCACCCAAAACCAAAACTGGTATACGAGAAGCCGCCCAAGTTTCCAAAAAGGGTCGGCCTTTGAAAGTAGTGATATTATTCAACCAGGGAAAGGCCGCCAAGGTTAATCCTATTAGCCAAGTTAATGGCACCCACTAATAGTTCGAAAGTTAAATTAAAACTAGAAGTGCAACTAGCGGTAGCAGTCTTCAAGTTTTCATTTAACATCCAAAGTATTATTCGGTGCGATTAACTTGGCTAATAGGATTAACCTTGGCGGCCTTTCAGTGGTTGAATGATATCACTACTTTCAAAAGCTGATTCTTTTCGCAAACTTGGCGGCGTCCCTTATACCAGTTTTGATTTGGGGTGGATATCACAACTTTCGTAGGCCAGTGAATACAAAAATCCCAAGGTCTAATCATCACCTCTACATTTTTTGAGTGGAGGTATTTTGTGCCTATAAATTTACTCATTCATAATTTTCATATTTGCCATTGCCCAATTAGCCGTTACATCAGCCAAATTGACACGGTTTGGTTTATTGTATGTCCATGTTAAGTTTGTTCAATCACATTTTTGAGCGCACTGGCTAACAAATGCTGATTTTCGTTCGCTTCGCTCACTCAATTAGGGCATCCCTCTTTAGTTGCCCCTCCCGAGGTTAATTTTAATCACGCAATGAAGCTGGCATTGCTCACTCAATCTCAATTGATCCCATCTACTATGCCGATCGTCAACTTGGTGGCATCACAATCTCTAGCGTAACCATCAAGCTCGGCACATTACTCAGACATACTACTTTGAAAAAATTTACTTTTTTCCTACTTGACTGGACCCTGTGCTCACGATCTGCATTGTGTTTCAAATTTTCCTGGCAATGATAGATTCCCAGTCTCTTTTCTATTGCAACTTCCATAGTTTAGTGACCATGGTGTATTAACGTAGCCTACCTTAGCAATCACATATGGTACTATAAAACTCACTGATCACATAATATTTCACTTTTCAAATATCATATAATTCAAAACTCACTGAACGGTATCCAACACCAACCAAAGTTAGTTTATTTGCCATGTCGTTAAACTAAACAGTTCAATAATTGCAAGAATAGCTATTTTGTTAAAACTCGAGTGAATTGTTGCGGTACGTAACTACTGAAACGGGGCGCGTATAACACTTAAGCATGTTATAATAGACTGTTGAATAACAATACAAACAATGGTTACAACAATAATTTTGCATTTACGAGCCACTTCAGGGCCACGTGCTTCTAGCTGCAACCCCCATTTTAGAAAAAGGCACTCTCCCGTACTCTTTACCTGTGTGCCGAAATTTAGATTTGCGAACTTTTCCTAACGAGCTGTCGACGTGTTTTTATACCCTATGAGAAGTAAACATGGGAGCATTTTCCTTAGCTAGTAGTAGTTGCTAGCCAGTAACACAAATCACCATTATTGAGGCCACGTTTTCTCCACAAAGGACACCTTCCCAAACTTTAATGTTGTGGTATTCTTCGACACTGTACCCAAGACAACCTGATTCCAACGATTTCCAAAAATTTCTACCACATGGGGAATTTACACCAGTATGCTGGAACCAAGTATAAGCTCGTTACAGTTAACAGACACAGTCTGATAGTGAGTGAATTTGAATTTAAATTTTTATTACAGGGAGCCGTGCCCCGAAGCCATGCGCCCCCACTCAAAATCCTAACAGGAAAGTACAATACTCAACTCACAACTCACTATTTACAACTCGTAATTCCCCAAAAGGAAAACTGCGGTACAGAAATACACGATGCAGTGACAGCTGTAAACGAAATAGAGGGAGAAGGAGTGGAGTGGTTAGGATTACACCCGGATACCAGAGTCTTTAACAAATACTGCCACCGCACAGCCGTCCACATGCACCCGTGGCGAGCCGGAGGGAAAGAAGGCTATTTATGTCCTGGGCTGCCCGAAAAATGCCGGACTTCAGCCTGTGCAGTTGAAGAGCCCTGCATTCTAGCAGGTAGTGATGAGGGGTCTGATCCATTCCGTAGGCCAGACAGGCCGGAGAAACAGACCAGGCCATCCTGTAAGGGACTGACTAATTTAATTTAAAATTAATGCACTAACGTGCATATCAGTTTAAATTCAAAACAATATACAACAAAGCACAAAAAACAAGAACAAAGAGGACAACAGCAAGACTACAGCTTTCCAAAAGCTCCCAAATAATTCTTAAACCTAGTGAGGTCTGTGTTCTGGACACACTCATCCGGAAGGCTGTTCCATTCGACAACAGATCTAGGAAAAAAAGAGTACTTAAAAAAGTTATTTGCCGGCTGCCACACTCTTAGTTTCTTGAAGTGATCCTGTCTTCCATAATAGCAAGGTTTGGCTAATCGGAGATCAGCATCAATAATAGTATTTCCGTGCACAATCTTGTGGAGTAGAGAGAGCCTAATAATCCTTCTGCGTTCATGCAGGTCATGTAAATTTAAGCTCTTTGGCATCTCACTGACACTGTCGTAAGTGCTGAAGTTGTTTTCAATGAACCTGATGGCCCTCCTCTGTATACCCTCAAGTTTGTCAATCTGGCTCACCAGATACGGATCCCACACAGCAGCACCATACTCCATTACAGATCTAACCATACTTTTGTATGCAGTGAGTTTTGTAGCAGGGGTAAAACCCCGAAGGATCCTGCTTAAAAAACGTAGTTGCTTCCCCGATCGGTTTGTAACATCGCTGATGTGACTGTCCCAGTTTAAAGAATTGGTTAAAGTGACACCTAGGATCTTCATCTCAGACACTCTTGGTAAAACAGAATTTCTGACAACATAGTCAGCGACGATAGGATTATGACCCCTAGTAACAGACATGACTGATGACTTCAGCGGTTGAATCGACATTCCCCAGGTGGTACACCAGTTGAAAACCCTATTAATAAGATCCTGGAGAGAGTTGGTATCAAGGAAGGAGCACACCCTATTAAGCATTGTACTATCATCAGCAAAGGCTGATCCGCGATCACCGATAATATCCATTAAATCATTAAGGTAAACGACAAACAGAAAAGGTCCGCACACAGAGCCCTGTGGGACTCCGGAAAACACTTTCCGCTGGTCCGACAAAACACCATTAATAATAACACTCTGGGTAACACTCTGGGTAACACTCTGGGTGACCCGTGCGAAGGCCGGAGATCGTCATCCGTACCCATACTGGGAGGTCATTGAGGGGGAAGACAAGGGAGCAGTCCGACCGTAGGCAGTATAGAGTGCGACCAGTGGTGGCAGCAGCCCATTCCCTGTTCCATTCTGCAAAAAACCACGCCCGAAGTGACGGGCGCCTATAGACACCGGGAGAGAAACTGGGGAAATGATTCCCTCACACACCTGAGCGGCCGCCTTAAACCCATTTTCCATTACTTGCACCAAATTGTTTGGTGTGCCTTCCTTCGCCTTCCCTAGCGAGCAACTGCCTCAGGGTACAATAGTAACGGCACAAGTAAGGGAAGGCAAGGTAGGGCAAGTGAGGGTTGTCAAGAACTTTTAAAAGCTTACCTGGGTTGCTTGGGTTGAGGGAAGGAAGAGAGAAAGTTATAGTGGAAACGGACCGCCTTCACTAACTTGTCCTCACTTGGCTATCGTCTTGTTGCTAGGTAACGCAGCCTCAAGCAAGAGGAAGGACAACACCAGCCTACGAATTTGGCGGGGAAATTATATTTATATTTGTGTTTGTTGTTTTATATTTTAAGTCTGTTTTGTGTGAGTGGCTATATATGTGCATTTTGTGTGCATTTATAATCTGTGAAACAAGCAGCCTCTAGTTAAACACAGGCTTGTGCTTGATGGTTTCTGTTTTAGTTTTAGTTCGTGTGCGTAATTACGTGTTCATTTTGTGTGCGTATTTTTAATCTTTCAAATTTGTAGGCGTTCTGCTGTATATGGCGTCTATTTTGTACGTGTTTATGGGATTAGGTTTTCGTTCTGTTTCATGTGTGTGTGTGAAATATCCACGAACGGCAATGCTGTCACTGAATCTTGGCAGGGTAACTGTCTTAATAATGCAGATGTTAGGCTAGCAAGTAACACGAAGTCAACGCCTTACTGTTTCGTTTTCTTTATTAGTGGACTGTACACGTAATACTTCCAAATAGTCTAGGCCAGTCTTGGGAAAAAAAACCGTTTTTAACCATGCAAGTAGCATTTCATACAACAATTTGGCATCAGGCGTTTTTAAGGTATTTGGACCCCTCTGAGTTCGAAAATGCCTGTTGTCAGCTCGAAAAATGGACCGGAAGTCCGTAATTCAAGATGGCGATCAGAATGGCGCCCAATTTTCAGCCATTTGGCCGATTATGCAAGAACCGTTAGTAATACCCAAAAATGGTTGAGATAAAAGTTGTTTGCAATAATAATGTAAACTACAATGCCAATCCCATACATTTTTTTCATATCTGTTATGGTTTTCGAGAAAAATGGATTTTAGGCCATTTTCGGGCTAATTTTATGCTAACAGACGTCCCAATTTGTCAATTACAAATTTTAACTGCTGCTGCGTCGTTTCTAATTCAGGTGGATGCCTCCAATTAGACTCATTCGAAAGGTGGGAGTGTCTTCTTTGCAACAAGGGTAGTTGCAAGGGTCTACGACTCTTAAGAACCGACATACGCCCGTTATACTAGAGGCTGGTATCACAATAACCATTGAATTTATCGCTCTTTTTCAACTTTCAACTGCTCGTATGACGGTTATAATTTCGATGAATGACTCCAATTAGGTTTATTCGAAAGATGGAAATACTTCTTTGAATCAATGGCAATGAAAATAGTCTATCATTATAAGGGATTGAGCCACGCCCGTTTTACTAGGCTCTGGTATCATAGTTACCGTTCAATTTTTTGCTCATTTTAAACTTTAAACTGCTCTTGTGGCGTTTATAATTTAGATGAATGACTCCAATTAGGTTTATTCGTATCGTGGGAATATCGTCTTTTAATCAGGGGTAATGAAAAGGGTCTAACACTATTAGGGACTGAGCCATGCCCGTTTTACTAGGAGCTGGTATCACAGTTACCGTTCAATTTTTTCTCATTTTCAACCTTTGAACGGTATTAAACACAGAAAGCAAAATGCTCAAAAAGAGGTAAATAAATACAGATGCAAACCTATTTACGTTGCCTTTTGGACTTATATGTCAGACTGACTGAGTGGGGAATCGAACCCATGACCTTTGAAACTAAGGCAGAGGCCTTACTGCTGAGCCATACTGACACGGCCAAACGGAAACGCTGCCTAAGGATGTTTCCCTTTGGAGTTGTCAGTATGGTTGCAAACTTACTTTTCCTTTAGGACTTATACGTCACTCTGCCTGAGCGGGGGAATCAAACCCACGACCTTTGAAACCAAACGCCCAGGTCCTACCGTTGAGCCGTACTGACACGGCCAAACGGAAACGCTACCTATGGATGTTTCCTTTTGACCTTGTCAGTATGGCTCAGCGGTTGGACTTCAGCCTTTGGTTTCAAAGGTCTTGGGTTCGATTCCCCGCTCAGTCATTCGTGACATATAAATCCAAAAGGCAACGAAAAGGCAAACCTATTTATGTAAACCTATTTACCTTGCCTTTAGGACTTATACGTCATTTTGCCTGAACGGGGAATCGAACCCACGATCTTTGAAACCAAAGGCCAAGGTCCTACCGCTTAGCCATGCTGACACGGCCTAAAGTAAACGTCCATAGGCAGCGTTTCCTTTTGGCTGTGTTAGTACAGCTAAGCAGTGGGACTTCGTCCTATGGTTTCAAAGATCATGGGTTCGATCCCCCCGCTCAGGCAGAGTGACGTTTAAGTCCTAAAGGCAACGTAAATAGTTTTGCATCTGTATTTATTTAACTCTTTTTGAGCCTTTGGCTTTCCGTGTTTAATACCGTTCAAAGGTTGAAAATGAGCAAAAAATTGAACGGTACCTGTGATACCAGCCCCTAAAACGGGATGGCTCGGCCCCTAATAGTGATCGACCCTTTTCATTACCCTTGATTAAATGACGACATTTCCACCATTTGAATAAACCTAATTGGAGTCATACATCTAAATTATAAACGCCACAAGAGCAGTTTAAAGTTGAAAATGAGCGAAAAATTGAACGGTAACTGTGATACCAGCCCCTAGTAAAACGGGCGTGGCTTGGTCCCTACTAGTGGTAGATCCTTTTAATTACCCTTGATTAAAAGAAGACATTCCAACCCTTCGAATAAACCTATTTGGAGTCATTTATCTAAATTATTACCGTCACAAGAGCAGTTTAAAGTTGAAAATGAGCGAAAAATTGAATGGTAATTGTGATACCAGCCCCTAGTAAAACGGACGTAGCTCGGTTCCTAACAATCGTAGACCCTTGCAACTACCCTTGTTGCAAAGAAGAAATCCTCACCTTTCGAATGAATCTAATTGGAGTCTTCTACCTAAATTAGACACGTCACAATAGCAGTTGAAAGTTAAAAATGAGCGAAAAATCCAACGATGACTGTGATACCAGCCCCTAGTAAAACAGGGATAGCTCAGTTCCTAACAGTGGTAGACCCTTTCAACGACCCGTGTTGCAAAGAAGACAATCCCACCTTTCGAATGAGTCTAATTGGAGCCATCCACCTGAATTAGAAACGACGCAGCAGCAGTTAACATTTGTAAATTAACAAATTGAGACGTCTGTAAGCATTAAATTAGCCCGAAAATGGCCTGAAATCCATTTTTCTCGAAAACCATTAAAGATATGAAAAACATGTAAGGGAATGGCATTGTAGTTTACATTATTGCAAACAACTTTTATCTCAACCATTTTTGGGTATCACTAACGGTTCTTGCATAATCGGCCAAATGGCTGAAAATTGGGTACCATTCTGGCCGCCATCTTGAATTACGGACTTCCGGTCCATTTTTCGAACTGGCAACAGGCATTTTCGAACTCAGGGGGGTCGAAATTCCTTAAAAACACCTGATGCCAAATTGTTATACGAAATGCTTCTTGCAGTGCATTTTTCTGATAATTGGCCTAGTCTAAAAAAAAAATTTAATGACTTCTGTCGCATTAAAGTAATTTCCTCATCAAGTTGAAATCAGCCAAATTACTCTTTTACGTAAAGGACGTGGTCTGCTAGTGAATGGTCTAGTTTTTTCGAACAACAACGTTCTATGAAATGAAGCTACTGATAATCGAATATAAATCTATGACCCACTGCTATAGTATGTCATATCTCAATTTGTTGGGGGACACACTAGTATGTGTAGGGAAACACGAATCGATGCAAATCATCCACAATGTTAGGATAGCTACACCACAGTTCAAGAGCGAAAGTCAAGCATTAAAAATAACAAAATTTGCTAAGCTTTTATTACGGGCTTGTATTTCATTGAGGTGACGTGATCGGGGTTAGAACCAACCAACTCCAGGGCGTCTAAGTAGTGTGTGCTCTGCTATTGCTTTACCTTGACCCTTTACTGATTTACGCGTGATTACTGATAATATCATTAAATAATTATTACTCGTTTCATTAGCAGTGGCTTCAGTGGGATGAATTTTGTACACTGGTACTTGATTAACTTGAAGGCGCTTGCTTCATTATACTGATGGCTGGCTTCACTGTGCGACATGGATTTCGAACATTCAGTCAAGCATATTGTAAACGTCGCTAAATATGTGAACGTTAACTTACCTTGAGAAACCGTGATGCAGGCAAGGCCCCACAACATGGACAATGCAACGTTCCACATGGTTTTTGGTTAACAAGACTTGTTGCCGTCTATATATTTTACAAAGCTGAATGGAATGTGCCGGAGTTGAAAACTTATTAACGAAGTTTTTAATAAAAAAAAATAAGACCACCCATTTATCAGCAGTTTATCTTGAGTGAACGGAGCAAATGACAAATTCTATTAAAAGCGATAACAATGGCCTGTCAGTGGTTACAGGAATGATGATGATGTGCCACGCTTCTGTGATTACAAAATAAACTCAATCCGCTGCCATGAATACAAAAAAAAAAAAAAAAAAAAGATTGAAATATTGATTAGGTGAATTGTGTGAAACATGACGCAACACATCTAGTAGTCTATGAGCCAGCACCTAACTTCGGCAGACCGGTACCAAAATAATGTAACAAGTAAAATTGCGACCTTTGATTAGCATGCCCATGGCTGGTTACTGGATATTTGTACCTTTCTAAGAAAAACAAGCTGAATAAAATTTCCTAAATAAGATTCTTTAAAAATAAACATATAAATCGCTGTAAATAATATAATAATAAATTGGAAATAGGCCAACAGCGAGAATCACACACTAGAAACAACGTACGTAGTATAGTAAGCCACCTTCATGCGCTAACGTTTCATTCTAGGGTATACTATTTTAAGTTATGGTTGGCCACTGGAAGTAGCTGTATTTTATGATCGTTTACAATCGCCTGTAACGGGCATGCACTAACGTTGACGGTGACTGGAACCTTGTACCAGGGGGTGGCAACTGTACTAGAAACAATGCATTACAAACTTTCGCAATCTGCCTTCCATCCAATGCTTGGCCAACGTCTACACGCAACATGGCGCCAGCCAACTTCCGGTTCTCGTCTGAATGAGCTCTGATGAGATTCGCCAAAGGCCAATCCAACAATATATTTATTTATTAATTTTATTTACAAAATTATTGTAATCCCCTATAAAAAGCATAACAGCAATTTCAGATTAAAACAACAATTTTGCGAATTTCATTCAGACACGAAGAATATGGCGGCCTCTTAATGTACCCTTTTCGCGCCTGTCTCGTCTCTGCTCTCGCCTGAATGAGATTCGTGAAATTATTGTTTTAATTTGAAATTGCTGTCATGCTCTTTGTACGGGGTTACAATAATTTAATTAATTAAATAATAATAATAATAATTTAATTAAAATAAATAAATAAATACATTGTAGGATTACCATATTGCTCATAATTCATCATTTCTGTCGTTAATTGTGCGATTCAGGTAAATATGTATTGAGCAAGTTACCAAAAATGTGAAAAAACTGTATATCTTTTAAAAATTATGCAAAAATCAATTTCTAAAATCAAACGGCTATTGGAAAAATAGTGCAAATTCTTTCCTGTGCTAGGATAAATTTGCAAAGAGTATCACAGTGTAACTGTAGCCATGCGTGTTTTCCCTACTCGTCGGAGTAGTGCTTCTCGAACATTGTGTACCCCATGCCAGTCATTATGGAGACTGCCATCCCATAATCTCAAAGCGGAGGTATCGATGCTGGCTGCACCTTAAGCCGTGAATGTGCTAGTCCGGTAAACGCAGTTTACCAAATATCGTCCTAGCTTGTACACGCATTGAGCGGATGCCTGCGGCGTTAAAGCCCTAACCAGACTGGCTGCTCGCGGCTGCACGGAGTCGCAGTATGGTGTAAAAAAAACTTCAATATTGGTCCTTAACGCAACACCAACCATACGATTGCGGCAATTTTGACCTTGTAGGCACGTAGTCGCGCATTGCTTCGCACGACATTTTCTTCTGTCTGGAGAGGCCTTTAGGACTAACCCTGGCTTTGGCTGTCGGTGTGGCTTTTGCTACTGAAAAGATATGTCTTACCGTTCTCTGAGAAATTCCAGTGGCAATGCTGGCCTCTTGAATTTGTTGTTTCAGCATCCGTGTTGAGTACTGAGCCTTGAAGTATTTGAAGACATTCCAAACAATCTCCCAAGCCTGTGAATTCGGAGGTTTTTCACGTCGAGAGAGCGATGAAGCGAGCGATAAGGTAGCCATATTGATTCATCTGCTCGAAGAGAAATTTGACCAGGCACCATCAATCCATTTTCCAAAAACCAGAGCGAGTGGTCAATCAGAACATAAAATAGTATAGTGATGTGACCCGGATTTGAACTGGTAAACTTGTCCATCACTAGATCACTGCAACACTGCCTTTACCGACACAGCTATAGTTATCCACTGCCATAAAGATGACTCACTGATGCCGTTATTAAGTTCACAACCGTAAAAAAATAAGCCAACAGCGATTTTCTAGTGTACGATTTTTGCTCTTATGGCTTATTTCCAATTTACCTTCATATTTTTACAGTCTAATTTTTCCTCCTTCATTGAGTCTTATGAGTGTGTAATTAGTTGCATTCCCGCGCCATTGTATATTTGGTCGAATGGAGTCCCAGTCTTGGCTGTGAACTTAAGAACTGGTTCATTAAGTTGTCTTTATGCCAGTGAACAAGTGGCCGTATCGGTAAAGATGGTCTGGTAGTGATCTGGCAATGGACTGATTCACTGGTTCGAATCTCGGTTACATCACTTGAATGCATTGTTTTTAGTGAATGATTTGTCGCTGTTAGCTTCTTTCCAATTTATCGTTCATTTCGTTAAAGATACTTTGGAAGAAAAGCCCTTTAGTTGGATGAACGATGCAAGATAAAAACACGAAATAGGCAGTTCCGTTCGTTTTTCGTGCAATATGTACAGAGTTCATATGTCAAAGTTATCCTAATAGCTAAGAAATTTCACTTTGCCCAAGCCGACCCTAGTTAAAGCACAAAAACTTGGAAAGTTTTGAATACTCTCTCAGGGTTGATTACCGCATGCACCAGCGAAATACTTTACTGGGAAGCAAGAAATGAAAACAAATGACCCTTTTGTCGCCAGAGGTTCAAATTGCAAACTTTGTATTTCCAATCCGCATTATAATGCTGTGCGGAATTCATTTGGTCATCATTTACTAAAACTTTGGAATACTTTGCCTAATCATGTTGTTGAGGCTAACTTTGTTGATAGTTTTAAAAACAGACTCAATTTGTTTATACAGGATGACTTACGGTTTTGTTACGACGACTAATGTAATGTGCATCTACTACCTTGTTGGTTACCATTGTTTGCTTTGCTCTAAATGAGGACGAAATTGATTTTTGATCCTGGATGATATGTGGTTATTATGATGACTGTTGTACCTTAACTTGCATTTAGTGACCGATGTTGGTACCTGTAGATATTTTTAAATTTCATTCCAACACTAAATTTATTCCAACATTGATGACTTCATGAGTTGAGTTTACAGATGTAATAGCATAGGCTACATTGACTGATACATAGATTATACGGACAAACTAAGTTTTTGTTCCAAGATGTGTTTTTCATTTGCTGAACGATAATTTAGGTTAGTCACTCATTTTTGGCTTGTGTGGGTATTAGTTGTTATTAGTTGTTATTATTGCTCCGTCACCTTCCCTTGAGGAAACTGGCCGTATGTTGTTGTTATAAATAAATAAATAAATAAAACGGCGGCCAACATTCCCCCCCCCCGAACCCCCACATCTCTACCACCACATTCCCCCATTATACAGTCAGATTCCCCCTGCGTTCCCCCCCCCCCGTCGTACCTCCTATCCTCCCCCCTCCCCCTTGTGCGGGAAAAATATGCTCCTATCCCTACTTCTCCTCCCTTGGAACCCATGGTGTTTGGTCTTGTTAGGAAAATAAATTGAATTTTCAATGGATGGCGTCTTGTTCTCAGTGTGGCCGAATAACCTGTTTCTCCGTTTTGATACCAAGCAAGATAAGCCCGCAACAATGAATGTGCTGGCAGTGATTGTTGATCAATGAAACTATTTGTTTGTTGGTTTATTGAGAGCCTAAAAGACCTTACAAGTCATACGCTCTACACTAGATGAACCTTAACCTAACCTATACCTAATCCAAATAGACCGGAAAGAAGTAGGGTGAAATGCGATATTGAGTGATACACATACCCGTACTTACACGCTTCCCACATCCCGCGTGCGGAAATTCGTCGGTCTGGAGGAGAGGGGAAAATGGCCGCTTCCCGCACGCTGTCTTTCATCCATATGGAGGAGGGTGGGAAAGGGCTTTTTACTACCTTTTTTTTTTAGTTTTCATCAATCTGGAGGGTGGGAACCAGACAAACACACCCATGCTTTCCGCGCGCGGAAATTCGTCGATCTGGAGGAGGGGGGAGGGGGAATACCCACGTTCGGAAATTCGTCGACCTGGACGATGGTTTTTTTTTTCGTTTTCGTCAATCTGGAGGAGTGTGCGAAAGTTCTTTTTTTGCTATCTCCTATGACGTCATTTCCGGTCATGTGATCAAAGGGCGTGTCACTTCCGGTGGGCGAGGCTTCCGTCGGTCTGGGAGAGAGTGGGAAAACGCCTTTTAATACCTTTTTTATACGTTTTCGTCAATCTGGAGGAGGGTGCTTTTTTTACTATCTCCTATGATGTCACTTCCAATGAGTGTGGGAATGACGTTACTTCCGACGGGCAGTCAATATAGAGGAGGGCAGGAAAATGCCTTTTACTACCCTTTTGTCAGTCTGGAGGAGGGTGTGTTTTTTGCCACCTCCACCCCCTAAATTTGGCAGTCATCCATACCTACGCATTAAAAAAGAAATGGACTCTTGTTCTTTTATCCTCACTGGCGAAGACTCTGACTTGAGACTTAACCTAAATACTCAGATTCATTTGGACCCTGAAAAAAGCTACGAATTGGCGCGTATTAATTTAGAGACATATAACAGGATATACAACATTGATTCAAAAAATAACGAAATAAAATACACCGCAGATGCTGGTCTAACTTGGCAGAAAGTAATAGTCCCCCCCCCCGGACTTACGAAACTGAAGATTTGAATAAATTTCTCAAAACCTTGATAGATCAAAGTGGTCATGACAAGGAAGCCATATCGATTCTTCCTAATGTAAACACTTTAAGAACCAACTTAATAATTAACGATTCAAAATACGGAATAGCCTTTACGGGTGAAAAGAGCTTGGCTCGAGTCTTGGGGTTTCATTTAGGAACCTACTTGAGGAGTTGAGAAAGTCAAGATAATAAATATAAACACAATTTTGTGCACGTTGACGTCATTGGAAATTCTTACGTAAATGGTGACACTCAACCCACTTTATATTCGTTTTATCCAAATTCACCTCCGGGTTTCAAAATTATCGAGTCTGCATAATTTAATCTATTTACCCACTACTATGAACTTAATCAGAAGTATAAGAGTGTGGCTTACGAGCCGTTGAATGTAAATGGCGAGACGCTCACGGTGCGACTTGGTTTAAAATCTAAAAATTAAAAAAAGGCAAGATGCTGGTGTTTGGAAAAAAAGGAAAAGGATTCTTTCGTAACTTTAATAATACAAATTTTAATAATAATAAAAACACAAACAGTTTAATGCCTAGAAACAAAGCTTTCATCAAATTTATAACAACGGCTAGAAAATGAGCGTTGTAGAAGATTATTTACAAATCAACGATCCTTTATTGTACGACTCGTTGATCGAATCTTACATCTGTCACAAATATAATCTCATCGTCGGTATGAATCTCAACAACGTAAATTCTGAATTCCGAACACATGTGCAAAACCAAGATTTATTTGTGCACTTTGCCAACAGTTACCTCTTGATTAAAGGCTGGTTGCTGAAGCACGATGACTCGGCTTATGCCGGTGTTGACGTAGCACGTTGATTATAATGCTCCCATGTTCCTGTTTTCTAATATCAAATACCTTCTTGGTGATAAACAAGTGGACGAGTTAAATTATCCGGGGTTCGGTACTCTAATGAAAGGGCTGCTCTCTTACGGATCGAGGGTGCAACCGGCATTAGCCGGTCAGTGCTGGGCAGTGGATAGTGCAGTTTCTGTTGATACTGACCTAACCAACAACTTGGGTTTCAAACAGCGGCAAGCATCGATCATCGTTGAGACAACTCCCAAAGGAAGTTTACATTCGCCATTCACCATGGGATTTTTTTAAAAATTACAACAAGCTAATTTATGGAACTAAACACGTACTCACTTGCATGAGAACCAGCGATACAAACGCTATCTTCAAAGCTGCAACCACGGCCAATGGCACATCCCCCACGTTACCGCATCGGCCAAACAAAAACTTAAACTCTTCAATCTCATAGACAACGGAACTACAGTGGATTTAGGAATTGGACACTGGCACTACGATAGCTGCGAGCTACCTCAAAATATCAGCTTCACCTGGTGTGTGCTGGCTACTTCCGCAGATTCACTAAGATCAGAAGATTGGCACACTGCACACCTGTGCAAAAGATCGCATTAACGCTGGAACCAATAGTTTGGCCTTCTTCCAGGCCTCCGAGTTGGAAAGACCATCCTTAAATTTTAGTTCCTGCAGTAGACGTACCTGTGCATAAACACGGCAATCCCTTGAAGAGGCCTGGTGCTGACCACTGCAGTTGACGCACTGCTCCAGGCCAGCAAGAGCCTCAAACGCCCCCCCCCCAAGCACAGTCAGCACCCTCATGGCTGCCTGAGCACAGCCAACACAGGTAGGCTTACAGTTACACGAGCTGCTGGTATGGCCGAAGCATTAACAGCAGTAACACCGCATTGTATTCGGGACATAAGATCTGACCTTCAACCGCATGTAACCCGCAGGAATGTTCTGCAGTGCAACCGGCATACCAAAGGTCAGGAAAAAGGTGTCAGTTTGCTGGGCACCGTTTTCGCCTTTCTGTGTCAAATACCTCACAGCCGTAACGCCTTGTGAATTGAGTGTGTCCAGGATGATATCATCACCGAGTCCTGTCAAGTAAAAGCACGTCACAACTCCCTTACTGCTGTTCGATGTACGATGTGGGTCGACATGCACTGTGTATGATCCCAGCACACTCGCTGTCAAAAACCTCCTTGCCTATGCATCATTATCAACCTCCACAAGGTCTTCCCCCAACACGGTACCGAGAGATACCCTTCGGATCAGAACCGCAGAACCCTTTCAGGGCTTTGTGCACAGCAAACCTCTCCTGTGACCAGGAACTTCGGGACGTGGTCCCAACTTTTAATAAAGTATTGTAACTGGGCACTAGGCCCAACCATATCAGGTTCCCTCCAGTTGCGCTTGTTAGTGCAGAGAGGAGAGGAAGAAATTGTGGGGGATGGAGGAGGGTAGAATTTGCCTTAGAGAGCAAAAAAAAAAGATCGTGGTGGTGCGCCCCATAATAGATAACCCCGAACGGCACTCGGGTAATGCAGGGACGGAAACCACATATCCAGGGCCCTGCACCAGGAAGCTAACACTGCCGTCTATCTTGGTGAGGCAGCTTAACCATGTCAAGAGGCGAGGCCACCAAGGAAACCGTACACACCACCTTCATCGATAACCCAAACAATTTGGTCTGTGATGCAGATGGATACAGTAAAAAGCTGCCTCCCACATCGACAGGACTCTAAAGGTCATAGCCGAATAACCTCGGGCCGGCTCGCCCAGGCGACTCGTCCACTCCGCCTCCACGAATTGCCAGGTTGCAGCACATGGCTAACATGCTGAGGGACTAGGACGAAAAGCTTAATGGCCAGAATGGGCAAATTGGAATCAAACCCGAAAGGGGATGCAAACTGCCAAACATCCTCTAAGCAGCCACCCCAGGCCCGGTTTTGGCTGGATATCCCTTCACCTCTTTCTGACTAGTGCTTGCGACGGGTGTTAAACCCCCTCCCCCACCATACACACTGTAGGCGCACTTGTAAACCATAGTGTTGGGGCCACTAGTGTTAACAGTGGACCAAAAACCTTCTGCCATGCATACCCTGGGCACACTAGCAAACCGTGATCTTGGGCTCTCTTTTAGTCACCTTCTATGACACGGAGGGGTACGGTGGGCTTACTCTACCCCCAGTTCACAGGGGGTGTTCCAGTTGAAGAAATGTGGGGGGCATCGAAATCATGGTGAATAGCACGAACGGTGTCCGAATCGAATTGACAGTGCCCAGTCCACGCACGTTCCATATCAACCCTGCCCCCGCTACCACAACGATGGTTTCCCAGCATGAAACCGTAAAGAACTCTGGCATCGTCAGAGGCCGACCTACTGTGGCTAGAAGAAGGACACTGAAGA
>JAHWFP010077516.1:358-14347 GCA_023313725.1 Lithobius niger
GCCAAACGCATTCACCGATTTGACATCAAATTCCAACAGTTTTTCTTAATGAAGACACCCCCCCCCCCAATTTAAGTTGTTTTTCCCCTTTTTCTTCCCTTTATTTTCTTTTGTTTTTCTTCTTTTTCCTTTTTTTCTGTTTTCCCTTATTAATGGAAATGTATGATAAGCGACTTGACATAAAACGACACCTAAAAGGATACGTGTCACGTGTTTTGAATGAATGGCTGAAAAAGAAAGTCATTGTTCCTCTTCGTTTCCGAAAAATGCCTAGTGTTGGTCGGCCCCAAACACTGGAGTTGAATAGAATGAGACTAATTATCTTTTCAGATGTTATTTATGCAATTCGCGCCGGATAAAATTTTGAATTTTGACAAACAGTGTCAGTTAGGTTTTTCCGGGTCAGAGACCATCTTACTTATATTTTCTTGTTTACGTATACTGAGGGACATGCACACGGGGAGGGGGGGGGGGGGCTCTAGCCCGCGCCATCATGGCAAAGTGCCCCTTTTTTCTGAAAAAGGTGCCTTTTTCGGTGCAGCGGTGGTGTAAACGAGCCTAAAAAAGGCAAAAAAAAATGACATTAATGGCTAAGAAAACGGTGCAAAGCGGGACAAAAAAGTCACACAAAAGGAGGGCAAATAGAGATTAAAATACCAGAAAAAAAAAGGTCCCAAGAAAAAAGTTTGCTCCTGCCCTCTCGGGAGCCTGTGCACGCCCCTGTGTATTACTCCTTGACTTAAAAAAAAATTAAGTAAATCCTAGAATCATTGTTAATTTAAACAATTACAGTTATTGCAACCACATAAATTGACGCGAGTTGAACCAATTTGTTGACACGCCAAACGGAGGCAAGGTATATACCTATACAACCATCACTCTACACCGGATACCCAACTCATCGTACAACAGAACTAACGAAGCTGTCTGGGGAGCCATAAATAACACCTTAGTTAGTTGGTTAGAACTCCCAAGTTAGATTTAGATTGTTAAATTCCGTGTCACATTCCGACAATTATTAATGTTCTTCGACGATTAATGCGCCTTTATCAACGTTCCACATCGAAAATAGCGTCCGCCACAGATACGCGTTACCACAACAACGATTGCGTGAGAAGGCAATTTGTTAAACTCTAGGTAGGAGCCCTCCCCCCACATTCCCCCCTCCCCATGTATTACCCCCCCCCCCCTCCTGTCATTGTCTTCACATTCAGGGTATTGGCCTGTCACTTGGGGGGATGCCATGCATGTTTTTTAGCATTGACTGACGATGGCAACGAAATTTCCAGATTTCAAGTTATCTCGGTGAGTTATCTCAATGAGTTTGAGACATCGGCAGTTGGCATTCCGTTAATAAACGTGGCTGAAGACAAAAAAAACAGTCAAATAATGTTATTGTTAACGAAAGTAAATTAGCAACCGACGATGCAATGTTGGCTCCGAGTTCTGTTTTGTTTTGCTTGCTGTGGTGAATGCTGATCAATATTAAGATGATGTGCAAGATCGACTGAGAAGGAAGGCAGCTGGTGAGCTTCCATCGCAGACGGCCTTTTGAGGACCACTGTCACACTTTTTGGCCGGTCTCGTTTGAAGGTGTGGGATGCTGTGTACAGGAGTGGAAAGCTACGTTTAGTTCCTCATCCTAGACAAAAGAAATGTTTAAAGAGTCCGTATATATACACAGTTTTCCTTTATAGGTTTGATTAGTGAATTTAGTCAGTTCCGAATAGAGCAGTGACATTTGCCGCCATATTAGCACCAGTATGGGTTTTGGAGCGCATAACTACAAGGTGCACTACGTATAAATGGAGGGAAAAACAACGGAAGAGCGGATTTCTTAGGTTTAAAATAACGTTGTTTTCTCCAACAACAAAAATCGCGTGTTTTAGGTCTAAGAAATCACGCCCTTCTGTTTCTTTCTGAAGTGCACCTTGCAGCTAACCCATTAAGGCTCCAGCATAGAGTTATATACAATAATACTACGTCGTGTCACTGATCTATACAACGTGCGAAAACTGTTTTAATAAAACTGTAGATAGTGAGTCATTTCACAAACTCCTCTGGGATTCCAGCACATAGCACTGAAGGTTTCACAAATACCTTTAAACCCACACAAATTTTTAATTTTCGGAGCTATAATTTGCTTCTTGTACACCTAAAAAAACAAAAACCGACATCAGTAAGACAGCATCTTTGTTGACTGTGTAGCATTAAGACAGCAAGCAACCCCAATAGGCCAATACATGCGCATCTGACATGTATGAGAAACGGCCTGGGCTTGAGTCCCAGCGGGAGCAGGTATCGTTTTTTTTTTCCCCGCCGATTTCTTAAAATGTAGCCAACGGAAGCTCTTTTTTTTTTTTTTTTTTTTTTAGAGGAAGACGGGAAGGAAAGATATAAAGAAAACGAAAAACCAACCCCGAGAAGGGGAGAATAAAATGAGAAGACGTAAACAAAACACAGAACACACGCGCAAAATTTCTAAGAAAAATAATTAAATAGCCAAAATACACAGGCAGTTTTTATTTTTTTTAATAGATTTCTTTGAGCCTTTAAGTCAGCCGAAGCAATTTAATGCTCGTGTGGCTGGACCGGCTCAATTTTGAACATTACCAGACTTTTAGGAGAGAAGAAGAAATATCTGGTAAAGGGAAGGGCTAACCCGGGGATTTGAACCAGAAAACCTCCGACCAAGATTGTTCAGAACTGGTCAGAATAATTCTGATAGCCACTGAAGAAGCATGGTGGCCACTCACGCTACCCTGGCCGGCAGTCCAGTAAAACAAGAAGTTTGTTTTCGGTGATAAAATATGAAAATATAGTCTCTTCATTCTCTCGTCATAATTGTTGTGGTTATACCCAAATTTTAAACATACACGTGTTTTTCAGCTCGCATTGTGAAAACCCTAAACATCCTATTTAAAAAAAAAAAGTTCTAATGCTGACGTTGTCTATGGTAGATACATCTGATTGATAACGAGCGTTTCAGCAACCCGAAACGTTGCACTTTTTATCACTTAGCAGCCTTGTTGGCATTTAATTTTGTTTATCCTTTCATATGTATTTAGTGTTTTCCTGTGTTTATTTTTGCTTTATAAAAATGTAAAGAGGCAGCACTTTCTTCGCACCAAATTTTCAGGAAACAAGTCGACAGGCAGTAGTTTATAATCTTGTCATCAATACTTTGTTTTCACATTTCACCATCGAAATGAAATATGAATTCCTCTCGCGAATTTTAAGGTTGTGTTAATGAATATTTTAAACTGTAGTAAAACATTAATTAAGTGGTTTTCACGAGCGCACGATGGGTTTTTTTTTTCTTAGCGCATGAAACGTTTTTTGATGACACTGCCAAAAAAAAATACCGATCATGCCTCAGGGCTTTCACCAAACCCTTACTGGAGCCGATGACCACGTGATCTCTTTGCTCCAGTCACATGATAGCCTCGAAACGAATCTAAGGATCGTTCACAGGCACGTCACAACACAAAACTCGAATTTAAAGAACGACTTTTATCAAATGTGCAACTTCTGCATGCTGATTCTGGCGTTCAGTCGTAGATATTGTACTTCACAACACAAAATGTTAGCTACTGATTTCGTTTTGTTTGGTAAAAAAAAAAAAAAGCCATCGCCCGCGTCTTCAAAATCACGAATAAAACGTAAAAAAAACGGCCCGCTCGCGTCAATTTTTTTCAGTACTATTCATGAGAACCACTTAATTAATTTGTAGCGGCCTTGTAAAAAAAAATTTAAACAAAGAACTACCAACATAATACATGCACATCTAGTACTTCGAAAATCCACATTTATTATAACCACGCGCACGTTCGATAGACTCGAGTTTATAATCTTATTGTTCGTTCATCAATGTCGGTTGTTGATACCGGCCAACCATAGAACAACAACACCTGATTCGAAAACGGCCTATCAATCTTCCACCTCGTGCACTTAATGAAACCTCATCAGAACCCCCGGGGGGGGGGGGGGGTTGTTGGGGAAGAGGAAGATAACCGGGATCTCGACTGCCACGGGCTCATTAACCTTTCGTCGTGGAACGCGAGTCTGGACTTCCGTTTCGATCAACATCTGCGGGGGTCAGCGAATTAAGTAGAAATCCGACGAAGACAGGGCGCGGCAGGAAAGGTCTCTCTCTTGGTTACTTGGCGAGCAAAAGCATGACTTGGTCAGACGGGTTGGTTAACTGGTCGTTGCAAGGGAGGGGGTGGGAGTGAGGGTGGTTCCCATCCACCCACACACCCACACCTGCCTTCATTTGTCACTGTCCCCGACCTAATCTACGGGAAGTGGCCCCCACTGTTAATTGGATGAACAACTGAACAAAGATCATCACAAAACAGAAGCAGGTCCTCTTTACTTGCTGTAACCGAATCTCCTTCCTGTTGCTCTTTTTTTTTTATTGTTATTATTTTCTTCCCATTTTTTTTTCTCTTCTCAATTCCGGCTTCAGCGGCTTTAAAGCAGAACGTTTCTAGGGTTTAAAGGTATGACCAACCATCTGATTCAATATGGTATGACGATTTGAAAACGCTTCAGAGGGATCCTCTTCGTGACCTCGTCGCTGCTGTTAAAGGTACATTCCTCCCAACGCTATTTTTCTCGATTCCCCACATCAAGTACGGCCCCAAAGTTCTATTTACTTGCCGTTAGTCAATCCCTTGGTAAAAATCAGTTTTAAAATGTGGCATCTGCGAGATTTTCTGTTGAATATTGGGAACTAATTTAATAGCACCCTGCGATTATATGATTCTTTGCGCGCGCTTACAATAACCACGACGTTTCATCTGTGCCTGTGCATGTACTAATAATTATTTTTAATCGTTTTGCTAATAATTTCCATGAGATCAAAAATCTAAGACTAATGCGGTAAAAATTAAAATTATTTATGCCAATAGATCGCCGAAGAAAAATTATGAGATACTGGCCTAAAAAATTATAAAGTGTGATCTTAAAATACGAAAATCTTTCCGGTTTGCGACGAAGCAATTTTTGTGTTCATGCTGTTTCGTCTACTACACGTAAGGCCAATTGAGATAGTAGCTGCGTTCCTTACTGCGAGGACCGCAGCTACTATTTCAGTTGGCCTTGTGTAACTACGCCGAGTCTTGCGAAACGGTGTGATGGTAACTACGCGGATGGCGATCTACGCGTGGCTGTTATAAGGCAGGCGGAATGTACCTTTAATCCCCGACCAGACAGGGGAAAATTTGAAGGAAAGCGACGCGTTACTACGCGCCTACAACGTCAAAACTGCTCTCCAAACTAAAAGGCTGACGTTGTGTTCATCGGAGGATTTTGACATTTTTGCTGCCCCATACCGCTTCGCATGGCGGCCACGAACAACCAGTCTGGTTTGGCCTTGTCGAACCAGACCGACGGCTCGCTGCTGCATCAGGACTAGGGATGGTGTAAGAAAGACGTCAAAATCGGTAAATAAACCCCACACTCACTACTTGAGTACAGCAATTTTGACCTTGTAGGCACGAAGTATCGCATCGCTTCGCAAGAAATTTTCTTCTGTCCGGCCAGAGCTTTTCCCCTAACCAGACTGGCTACTCGCGGTTGTTTGGCGACGCAGGATGGTGTAAGAAAGACGTTAAAAAACGCTCCATGAACGCTACACCAACAACATGATCGCAGCAATTTTGACCTTCTAGGCACGTATCAACGCATCGCTTCGCAGAAATTGTCTTCTGTCTGGTTAGCAGCTTCAAGTCTTAAAAGCCACCGTTCGTAGCGCTTTCTCCGACCTGTCGTCACCGTTTAAAAGCGATTCCGTTGGGTGGTTCGGCATTCGGATGCGATCCGTCGTTACCCACATAAAACACTTGGAAGCATATTGAGAGGTGGGTACATGCCAAGGTTAAACGGTAAAGAAATAAAAGCACTAAATTGCAGAGTTAATCACAATAAAACCCCAAAATGCACATGTAAAAAAAAAAACTCGACGTTTCGAGCTAACTTAAGCTCGTTATCAAGAGTCAGTAGAAATAAATTTTTACATTTTTTATTTTTTATTTCTATTCATTCTTGGTAACGAGCTTGATTTAGCTCGAAACGTCGTGTATCTGTGTTTTTTTTTACGTGTGCTCTTTGGGCTTTTATTACGATTCACGAGGTAAAATGGTAGACACGTTTATGGCCCCTTCGTAACTCGTCTTGCTACCACCCGTATTTAACGCAAATAATTCTGAAAATGCGTGACTAGGGAAACACAAAAACTAGCCTGCGTTTGGTTTTAGGCTTTTTAAATCACACAATTTTCTACATGCAGGTTTAAAGTGGTGGGACATGTCTACTATACCCCAAAGGGAGGACAGGAAGAAGGTTCTTCTGTATGAATTGCATTCCTTAACCGAGGATGCGTTCTCCCGCCTTGTAAACAAGCATTGGATTTGCGGTTGTTGTATTTTTCTTACATATCGCATTGCTAAAATGTGCTTTCTGGAGCCCATGTAAACCATAGCGATTGAGCCGGCTCCAACCACCGTAAACTTTTTTTCTCATCCAGTCAAAAGGTGCAGTTGGGGCCAACATATGAAAGTAGCATGGTATTACTTACTGTCGCGGTAAAGTCTAACTTTCTCATTGTAATAAGTTCTGAAACATACATCTTGGTAGTAATTTTACATTTTAAAGTGACCTGCCTTCTTGTCCTTTTAACAGCCGTAGATCAAGACCTCAGACCTGGGTTGGCATCAGAGACACCGACGTAAAATTTTCAACCAAGGCACCACGCACTATAATCTCAGTCGTCACTGCTCTCAACGCACCTCTGCGTGAATGGAAACTAGCAAACGGGGCGAAGGCAGGAATCAGATTTAGCATGGGATGCACGTAATGTAACACCATGAATACAACAGAACCATCAAGCCACCATACTTTAAAATGGATAGGTGACTAAAGCATTGTAATTAAGCAGGACGGAAAGCCAAATGGTCTAGAGGAGGACTAAATAAATTCGGACGCAAACCTATTTCGGTTGCCTTTTGGACATGTCCGACTGCCCGAGCGGAAATTGAGCCCTCGACCGTTGGGACTATACGCCGAAGCTCTACCCCTAAGCTGCTGACACGGTCATAATGCGCGTCTCACACCAAGTGAACCGAAAGGAACACAAAGCGTGAAACCAAGAATAAATATGTACGGTTTCAAAGGTCATGGGTTCGATTCCCCGCTCAGGTAGCCTGACATTAAATGCCAAAAGGCAACGTAGACAGGTTTGCATCCGTATATGTATTAAAACATTGTAAAGCACACTAGGTGAGTACAGCCTTGTGACCTTAATCGATAACCATGAAAAAATTGTGTGCTGCGCTTGGAGGGTACGTCTCTTTGACATATTTTTTCCAGGTTTTGACTACGCAGTTTTACGCGTTTACGTTTTGGTAACACTGTATGTTGGGTTCTTCCCTTTAAAACGGGTAAGGTAGAGCCTCGGGATGGGTTCCCTCACGTTCTTTACATGAAAACAAAATTCTGTTCTACTCTGTTGGTCGGAATAGTTTCAAAATTGATAAATTAAAAAAAAAAGCAGGATGTGCTACCAAATAACGGACACTAATGTTACGTTTCGGCGCTAACCGTTGTTAAGCACAATCAAAGTTCAGACAAAATGCCTTCGTCCATCAAACCAGGGGGTAGTAACACTGACAGTCGCAATGGTCGCGACGTAAAATCACAGAAGGGTTACTAGCGCGAATAGCGCTCACCGCTCGACAAGGACCGCAGAAGCACAGACTACATGGCGCTGGAAATCGTATAGCTTAAGCTGGCCTACATTGGAGTTCAAAGATGCCGGCAAATTTAGGCCGCCCGCGCACTGAGGCCAGGTCGCTGCAGCCAATGAGAATGCTTACCGTTTATGTAAAAACCACGCACTAATCATTTTCATTGGCTGCAGCAACCTGGCCGCGCGGCCAAATCGCTCAGTGCGCGGGCGGCCTAACATTGCACTGTCGCAAACTGCCAAAACAATTCATAGTGTCTTTATAAACAGAATATGGCAAATGTAGGCTAGCACACTGTGCCTTCACGAAATTCACTCTCCCTAGTGTTGTTACTGGCCATTTTTAAGCTGCGTGATTGCTACGTACGGTGGCTTATTGGAACACACAACAACCTTTTTCGACACACACAAAATTTTTATGAAATCGGAACAATATGTCCACTAGCGCGGGCGCAGTTTACCATATATCGTCCTAGATAGTAGTGTGTCTTATCCGGTGTTGCGACGCCGAAGTTCCGGTTTCATGAAAGTTTTGTGTATGCAGGAAAAAAATTGTTGTTTGTCCCAATGAGCCACCGTATTAATAACACGCGTTTCTTCCCATTTTGCCCTCCAAATTTGTGCCCTCGTGAGACGACGCTTGCCGAGTATTGTTTTCCATAGGCATATTCTCCTTCCGTAACAAAGTGAGTATATAGCTCTATAGTCAAACGATACCTGAACTGCTTTTGCTTGAAAACTGCGCTGTTTAGCACCGAAACGTAGCCTTAGTGTCCTTTATTTTGTAGCAAATGCTGATTTTTTTTAAAATTTGAATGCAGGCTTCTCGTGCTTTTTCCATTGTACGTTGGAATAGTTTCGCAGTTTCCTTTACTTTAAAAATGCCTTTATAATTTTCCTTTACCAATGCTATGATTTTTCTAGCACAGTTACACTATTTGTGGATTGAAAAAGCTGAAAGTTGTTTACGATTACGACGGGGAGGGTTTGCATCATGGTGCTCGAGGAAAAGCGTGACTTTGTTCATCGTTGTTTAATTTAATATTAAAGAAATTTCTTTTAAAAAAAAGTTATCTAATTTCTATGTACCCTTTTTTCCGTCCAAACCTTGTTAACTAATTAACGCAACGACAGAACATAATTCAGAGTTCGTTAAAAACTAGAGTTCGGTAAAAAATGCATTTTGTTTATGCGTAATTGCATTTACAAACGAACTGACATGAATAATGGAATAAAGTAGCAACAGAGCAAAAAGGAGGCAGGAAGATGGATTCGAAAAGACGATATCCCGCAAATTATTAGCCGAGTTTTTTTTTGTTTTTTTTTTGGAATTTCGCCAAAAAGATGAAATACTAACACATAACACACGTTATCAATGTCACCGCAATGTAAAATGTCTCTAATTTTACACAAATTCCAAGCGTCTTCATTCAGACCTTTCTGAACATATCCCGTAAAACATCCCGTGTTGTAAATGCTAAAATGTTTAAGAAGTTGCACTTTACGAATGATAAGGAGGACATAAATACCCCATGAACCTTCTATGAATTTAGTACGTAATCGGAAGGTTTGTAAGTCAGTAACAGCAATAACAACAGAAAGACGTGAAACGTAACAAAATAAGAACATTGCTCAATCAGAAAGACAAGGTAAGACGTGAAGAGTAACAAAGTAAGCACACTGCTGAATCAGAAAGGCAACAGCAAGACCTGAAGAGTAACAAAGTAAGCACACTGCTCAATCAGAAAGGCAACAGCAAGCCCTGAAGAGAAACAAAGTAGGCACACTGCTCAATCAAAAAGGCAACAGTAAGCCCTGAAGAGTAACAAAGTAAGCACACTGCTGAATCAGAAAGCAACACAAAGATCTGAATAGTAACAAAGTAAGCACACTGCTCAATCAGAAAGACGTGAAAAGTTACAAAGTAGCACATTGCTCAATCATAAAGACAACAGAATGACGTGAAAAGTAACAAACACACCGAACTATCAGAAAGACAACAGAAAAACGTGAAGAGTAGCAAAGTAAACAAACTGCTCAATCAGAAAGACAACAAAAAGACGTGAAAAGTAACAAAGTGAGCACACTGCTTAATCAGAAAGACAACAGAAAGACGTGAAACGTAACAAATTAGCACGCAGCTCAATCAGAAAGCCAAAGTAAGATGCGAAAAGTAACAAAGTAAGCACACTGCACAACAGAAGGGCGTGATAAGTGACAAAGAGTAAGCACACTGCTCAATCAGAAAGCCAACAGAAAGGCGTGATAAGTAACAAAGTGAGAACACTGCTCAAGCTGTCTATGAAGAGTTTTTGGCCGTTCGTTGAAACGCATATAGTTGCAGGAAGACTGCTTGTGCCATGTATTAACAGTTTTCTCTTTGCTTTTCTTTTTAACATTAGCATAATGGTCGGTGAGGGTAACGTTTGCCGAATTTATGGCACTTGGTATTACATCGTGTCCGTATACTGGTTATATAAGAGCTCTACTAAACAAAACTACATACTGTCCCTACGTACCGACGAATTCGCAAGTGTCGCCCCCCCCCCCCTCCTCCCCACCCTAAAATCTGGACTGGATTACAAATAAGATTTCAAAATACGACTGGTGTGGTATTCGTTCACCACACAGAACGCCTTAGCGAAAAATTAAGCGTCAAAGGCCTCTCTCTACACGCCAATAGAGCCAGCAGACGATAACGATTCTAAACTCCTGTAATGGTTACCGTAGGGATTACGAGGACAAATTAGCTGATGTAAGTTTCACGAGCGAAGCTAGAACTTAACAAGTGGTACGGTGCATAGTGGACAAGAAGGAAAAAAACTAAAAAAAAAACAAAAAACTGCTATCGCGATATTACAATACACCGCGATATGTTTCTCTCCGATATATCATAATCGAAATGTTCGATACCAGTCATACTTAGATGAGGGTTGAGTGCATCGCTGCGTAGGAACAATGTGTAACAATGTCTCGAGCTCCACAGCCTCTAGCCCCGAGAAACGGTATAGAAATACCCATCAATCAAATCTCTGCTCTCACGGCGTTCCCATGGAAACAGACTTTTGTTTAGCGTATATTTCTTTAAACCGTATAAATATATTGTCCACCTTCCCTTCACATTTCTATACAATCCCTATAACGTTTGGGCGTAGCAGTATGGTCGAGCCGTAGGTCTCCGGCCTCTGGTCTGAAAGGTCGAGGGGTCCAGTTCCTACTCAGGTAGTCTGAAATTAAGTCCAAAGGGCCAGGGAATTAGGCTTGCGAAATTTATCACTAATCGACCACATTTGGCTTTCTCCGTCCCGTTTATCCCTATATTCAAGAATTTATAGGGATGCGGAGGAGAATTTGTAACTCTAAAAAGTCCCTATTGAAACATGTTACATTCATTCCTATTAGTTCTATCCGAGTTTTCAGAGGGCGCCACACGTACCATCTATAATTTTTGCTCATTTCTCAGCCCAAATCTAAAGTAAACTCAATGACAACTAAGCTAAACTAAATAATAATTAAATACAAGCTATAGTTTCGTTTACTTTACATTAAGTTTAGGCTGAAAACTGAGTATAAATTTACACACACAACTCATGGTGCCCTCTATAAACTAAGACGGAACTAATAGGAATGAATCTAAGACGTTTCGGTGGGGGTTACAGTCACAAATTCTCCTCCCCAACCCTATAAATTCAATTCTTGCTATAATTCATAACTGGAAGAGAAATTAAAACTAACGCACAAAAATTCTTTTCGCAAAATTATTCGTTGAAAAGAAAAATTTCTAGCCACAACGTATCCTCAAATCTAAACTTTACACATAGATGATGTGGAAAGCCGGAAACCGCTAAACATGCTGATCGGTTAGGCATTCCAGGAACGAGAGCCTTTTTTTTAACGGCGGAACCCCAGGACGGACATACAAGTCAAATAAATCAAAACGGACAGCACCTCACCACAAAAAACTAGTTCCCTTGTCGTGCTTCGTGTAGCGGCAAGACAAGACATTGACCAACCATACGACATGCACGGACTGTATTCATCAATAGGCGTCCCCAAAGCATCGTCCTTCCCTCCCTATTTCTATCTCTCTATCTGTGTGTTTGACTGCAGAGCCTCGTCTCGGGGAGGGAGGTCGATAGCTTTCATTTCAAATATTAAAAGTAAGCCGGCCTGGACTTCGACGACATGAAATATGCACGCGGAACACGGGACCGAGACCAGAGTACGTGGAGATACAAGAGAGAAAGGTATATTTGGAGCTGGTTATTTACTTAATGCATGGAATATGTTATGACATTTTATGAGATTTCGATTAATATTTTTATTTTATTTTTAGATTTTGATCCGCTCAGGAGCCGGATAGCAGCAATGAATTAAAACGAACTTGAGTTTGAATCGAATAAGGGTCTATGTGACTGAAGGCCATACGCACAACGACATATTTCACACACAAGATTAATAATTTTCGGCGTATAAATTGGCGTCTTGTTCACACTAAAGGAAGGTCGAAAGAAAAATGCGTGGGACCAGCCCAACTCCAATCACACAATGACGGACCACTTGTTGATTGGAGTTGGTCTGGTTCCACGCTTTTTTTACTTTCACCTTTTTTTTGCGAACAAGATGCCAAATTATGCGCCAAAAATTATTAATCTTGTGTATGAACCCAGTTTGTCCTGCAAATTTTCGACATCCCTCTTATGTCTTCTTCAGGCCTTGACGATGTTCGGACTTTGACTTGCATCTGTCTTTCTGACCACTTGCGCATTCGAATTCGTTCTGACCACTTTAGCATTTGAATTTAGCATTTAGCATATGAAAGATGTATTCAAGTCTGAACAGGCTCAAGGCCTTAAGAAGACATTTGAGGGATGTTGAAAATTTGTGGGACAAAGTAGGTGTCCTTGAAGTGAATATAAGCGAACTTTTTGGTGTTATTTTTATGACGAGTCGAAGTTTCACTGTGTTGATCATAGCGATGTAAGTTGTTGTGAGTTTGGTCTAGTCAGAAGGCTCGAGTTTTACTTCAGGAACTTGTTTGCGTTCGTTTCCTCTTTTGATTTCGGTTTTGATTTTCGGTTTCGATTTTGAATCCGTTTTTTGTTTACTATTATTTTAAAAGGCTACTATGGCCACCACATTTCACGCTTCAATTAGTGTTCGACAAAAATGAACAACACTCTCCCCCCCCCCCCCAAAAATAGAAAACTACCAATCATTCTTAAGTTACAGAAGAATGAAAATGAAGAGAAATTAAGAGGATGCTACGATGGGTGTTTGGTTATATCAACATGAAACTACACAAATGCAGCTTGAGCCCGTTTGGCTGTTCGTCTCGTATGGTATGCTTGCATGACATAAGCTTGAAACGAATGCATTGCTATAAGTTCTGTATGCAGGTAGTTTTAGTTCAGTGGTATCCCCCACCCTCCCCAACACACCCCGAATGGCTATGAGGAGTTCCCTAAAAGATATTTTTTTTTTAAATCGGCTACTCAAAGAGGTGACGATAAGACCGTGCGACATTTTGTCCATTCACAGTCCGCTGAAGGTTGCGATATCCACCCAAAACCAAACCTGGCACAAGAGCAGCCGCCCAGTTTCCAAAAAGGGTCGGCCTTTGAAAGTAGTGATATCTATCATTCAACCAGGGAAAGGCCGCCAAGGTTAATCTTATTAGCCAAGTTTAATGGCACCGAAAAATATTTTGGACGTTAAATGAAAACCCTGAAAATCGCTACCGCGAGTAGCAATGTTTTAGTTTTCATTTAACTTTCGAACTATTAGTCAGTGCGATTAACTTCGCTAATATGATTAACCTTGGTGGCCTTAACCTAGTTGAATGATATCACTACTTTCAAAGGCCGACCCTTTTTTGGAAACTCGTCGGATTCTCTTATACCAATTTTGGTTTTGGGTGCATCTAGTTAATTTTCTCATCTGTGCTGGGGGTTCGGTATCTCTGTTTCCTTTCTCGTATTTGATGCAACGTTTCGGTGGCTGCATTTAGACGACACCGATTTACCCATCTCTATTCGTTGTAACCTTGCGTGCAACAAAATAACAAAGCAAAGGAATCCGTGAAGATGGTCAAGAAGAGACAGGAGCTTCCGCGGCAGAAACACACTCAAAAACCTTCCACAACCACCGAAACACGAAAAAAAGAAAAGGGAAAAAAAAAGGGAAAGATCTAATATTAACGTCCCGACAGAAGCAATGGCGACTCGTTGGGAAGCACT
>JAHWFP010077516.1:19347-29441 GCA_023313725.1 Lithobius niger
GGCAGGCAAATTACCAGACAGAGACAAACTGACACACAAAAATCCAAAGTCAACCGAGCATTCCACCTAGCTCGCTTAACTCGCTCGGCCAAAAAAATATACACGAAGCTCTGCTTAGCAGGCAACGTTTTCCTGAACGTGATATCAGCAACAGGTGGGCCTAACGTGAAAAGCCGCGGTACGTAACGACAGCAATAGGCTCTTTCCGTTATTATTCGGACATGCACAGATGTTGCGCAAATATTGATTTTTAAAGAACGTTATATTTCCGCTCCCTTTCGCGTGCCTCTACTTACAGAATTTATATTCGTCGGAGTTGTCGTTATGAATTTTTAACCACTATTGACTTTTGTAAGAGTATATCTACATCAAACCGTAACAACATTGCACGCACAACAAGGGACGTTTCTCGAAAATTTGAAAGAACCTTGCACAGCAAAGTATAGTGTGTCTGCTGATAATCTCGTCATGATCGACATGTCAAATTTTGGATCCATTCGTGTCTAGAACTGCGGCAACCAGTTCGAAAATAAGGCCACTAATAAAATCGTAAGTTGTTTTTATTACTAATACATGTTCCAACAAGCAAGTGGCGAGTAGTGTAACTAGTGGGGGGAGAGGGGGGGGCGCAAAGGGGCGATTCGTCCCCTCAGTAAGATTTTGAAGGCTTATCGGCAAATTGGCCAAGTCATTTTTTGCAGAGCTAAAAAAAAAACTTGACTATCCTGAAGACGTTTTTCATTTCATATATAAAAACGTAAGTATCTAGTATGAATAACTGAAAGATTTACATCGCACATTTTTATGCGTGCAATGCAGTCAGCAAAACTGATTTTATAAAAATGTTTCCAACGGCACTTTTCAAGGCCAGCAAGTGCCGGAAAATAGCAGAAATGCGTCAGCTGGGAGAGCTCACATCGCTTCCCCCAGACCCCCTTGGTGTTTTGGTTTCTCCCTCCGCACCAATCGGCTAAATGGCTAGTGTTGCCTCCTCAATAGAAAACCCTAGTTACGCCAATGGAAACTACACGAAAAAAAAAACACTTTGAAGTCGCGTCCGATTGGTGTATGGGTTGATTTGTCCACCAATCGCCTTCAACCGTGAAACTATTTCACGCCTGTACTTTTAGGTGTCGTTTTATGTGTCAATTGTTTGAGTTACAGCTGCATTAATTTCTGGTTAATTTCCCTGGCGAATGGTTTATGTCTGATTAATGAACGTCTGATAAATTTTGGTATCTGAGACTGGTTGTCAAATTTTACTCATTTACCAAAGTCCTCAAATCAACGTAATAAGATCGTAAAAATCAAGACTGCTATTTTAAGCACTACTTTTAAGAGTTAAGTAAGAAACAACGGCACTGCGCATCTGGTAGAAGGGAAGCATTAATGGGGAAGCTTTTAAGGACATCATGCTTCTCGAAGGGGCAGCTTCGAGACCGCCTTGAGCCTCATTTATTTCTGCCAGCATGAATATCATCACGGAAGAATATTAATAGAAGTGATCATTAGAAAAAAGGTGGGGGGGGGGGGATTTGAGACATGAAGGCTGATGGTTTCGCGAACATGAACATGGAAGAATATAATAGAAGGGATCACACAATGAAGGGAGCGGGAGTATTAGCGGTGTGGTGGGCGATTGGAGTCACAGGATGCGCTGATTGAGCGAGCGAAGTGAACGAAATTTAGCCTTCATTAGCCAGTATGCGCAAAAATGTTAAGAAACTTCACTCGGTCGAACATGGAATACACATGAACTACCATACCTAACCAGTGTAGTGTTGCAAGCCGTGCATTCAACGGCAAGTAAGTCATAAAATGGTTGAATTTGAACTAAAGTGAACACGGAGTTCAAAAGTTATCGTGTACACAGAGTCAAACGGACATCAGCATTGAAGAAGCGCCTTTGTTCTGTTTCTAACCGCACGTATTTAAAAAAAAAAACCGAATTAGGCTTATACAAGGGCTGAAACTGCTATTTCGATGGAAATCAGTAAAACCCCTAATGAATCAACGCCTTCCATTGACAGAAACACTGAACAAAAGCTAAATATTATGAAGGTGTAACAGCCTGTAGCTCTCGCTGAAGGGCTTTTACTTAGGTTACAAGGTACAAATATAGTAAGGAGCGGTATATAGAGGAGAGGAGGAGACTGTGACGTAAGCAGCAAGGCCGCTACATGACCTACACAGGTGTAGAAAGTCTAGAAGTACGTTCAATGACAGTTTGAAGCCAAGACGGCCACCAAACCTTATGTAGGGCACAGGAGTGTACGCCACAGGCTGGGTCCTTTACGGAATAGGCTACCTTATCCCTATTTTTAGGCATTACATCATGTTTATTTTTAGCCATGATGCAATGGTCACCTTATATTTTAACCGAGGTGTTTGTTGTGTTTGGGGTCAGAACCACAGCAAGCCAGAGGAGAAAAACTAGAAGAACTCTACAACCAATGCACCTACTATTCATGTATTGTCAACCCCGGAACCAATAGCAGAGAAACCTTGCAAGTTGCTCTTGTGGTATTTCTTAATGGTTGTTTACGAAGAAGAACAGCTGGATTGATATTTAGTATCCTTAAGCTTGAAATTTAAAGTGTAACGGAACTCTAATCCCATAGACACGACTAAATCGAAGTATTCCAATGTGAGTTGATATGTGTTTTTAACTTTGCCCTAATTTCTGACGTTACAAAGTTTGCAAAATCTCGTAAACCTTGATAGATAGGAAACGGACCTCAAATCATTCGTTTTTATTTTTAAGTGTGTCCAATCGGGCCAAGCGTATATCATACATAAAGCAAGTGTTCATTACTGAAATATCCGTTTAAATTCCTGTTATTTTCTGTACACTATCTCCGTTATACACGTACCCTCCTCTTCATGTTTGGACTATTCCATACAAAGCTGGTGCGAGTATTAGCTACCGGACCCAGGAAAGAACCCTTCACTCGAAAAAGGGGAGGGGAAAGGCAGGAGAGAGACTCCACCGGGCAAAGGATTGAGTTTGGGGCTTGCTTTTGCGGTATGCAACTCATCTTCCATCTGCCATATTTCCCAGCCGGTGCTGGCAATGGAAGAAAGGGGGGGGGGGGGGGGGGGGGGGGAGGCAGTCAGTGTACGTCTCTTCCAATTCCCAAACCCCTCCACACCCTCCCCCACCCCATTTCTCTTTCTCCACCTACACCTCCTAGCATGAAAGCCGTTGCTGAGCTGTCTCATTTATTATTAGCAGCCGCCAACATGACCCAGTCACGCTACGAAATGGCTGTGAGATGGAAAGCGTGTCTTTGGTCATTGCCCACCGAGTCTTGGGCAAGGTCGCACGCTTCTGTCCGGCTCCCGTGCCCCCGTCTTCCCCCGTCCGGCGACACCAATTTGCACCCAACGCCCTTCTCATCTCCGTTTATGAGTAATAAAACCAAAATCCACACGACACCTCGCGGCCCATCTACCGTCCATCCAGTTGGTTCTGGCCTCAACCGACGACCGCTCTCTCCACCACCGCCCCCACCCACCCACGCATTTTGCTGTGTCCACTGTGTGTGTGTGTGTCCACTGGAGCAGGCCACGTCTTGATACTTCCCCCTGTTCCCTTTGTCCACGTTTCCAGAATGGATACAGCACCGTCAAACCGCATCAGCGTAAGGTCGGCTTCCTGTATAGAAGGTTGGTCAATGGAATCGGAGAACTTCCGTTAATCGGTGACAAGAATTGGTATTCTCGTTCGGAGTCACGCGAATATTCAGCAAGTGTGATAAGGACGCATGTGCAGTTGCAGAAACACGGCAATTTTCCGAGTCTAGTTTTTATTGCCAGCTTAATAGGTGTTAGGTTTCGTCCAAGAACGTGGACTCGTCACTACCGGTGGCTGCGGAAAAGAAGGAGCTAACTTCGTAATGAAAAAGACCTAATTTGTGGTTTTTAGAAATCGTGATGTCTAGTGTTCTTTTTGCTTATTTCGTTGTGTTTTCCCTACTGCAAATGATTTTGTTATTTTGTGCTTTCTGCCTGGTTCGTGGCTATAAAATAGGAGTCTCGCATTCCTCGTGGCGATTTCCATCATGTAGCATGCGCCAAGAAAATAAACTAATGGTTATCATTATACCCACTAACACGTACAGGAAAAAATCTAAACCACACATTGACTCTACATTCCCTCTTCACCTCGTGGTGTAGGGCTCATAACAACATTAGGGCCGAACGACACAAAGAGAGAGACACACATCGCACGTCAGCCATACTTGTTGGTGCGTTGGTCCCATGCTTGCCATCCAGGTGACTCCACCCTTGTGCCCCCCTATCAAAGCCATGTTTCACATCGACCCAGACAATAAGAGCTCTCGGGGGCAACACTTATTTGCATTAGCTAGGCCTTTATCGTGGTCTAATTTCTGCTGGCAAACCCACCCACCCCTACATGCCCATTCATCATGGAACATCTCAGGCCTCACTCTCGTCTCATTTTCCTCCTCCTCTCCCTCACCCCCTCTCCCTCCAATTCCCCCCAAATAACGAAGTTCACCCGGCGCACCAAGTATCGCTTCGGGCACATGAGGGAGACATTTGCACCAGCCCCATCGACGTGCTTAAAACGTGCTTACAAAAATACAAACAACCCGCCAAAAGTCCTGAGGCAATAAACAAGGGCTTCTGTTTGTGGTTTCAGTATTATGCTGAAGCCATTACATCATCAATGTCGTCTGCAGGGCAAAACCGACAAAGAATACTTCAAATCGATTTGGCTAATTTGTTTGTCGTTCGACTTAGAACTCCTTTTAGTTCCACAACACCGCAAACGTGTATGGTTGTGAAAACGTATCACCGAATAAAGGATTACTTAAAATTAATTTTTTTGTGCTATTAAGTGATCAACTTCCATTAAAATAGGCCTAAATGTGGGTCCCTAACATTCAGTAGAATGGAGTCTCAAACAAGGGTCTTCTGCTTCTTAGCTTGTTGAAGCTAGTCCGTTTTTGTGCTTGGATAAAGGTTTCTTCTCCACATACGTTACGCACATAGAGCCATATACGCCATCACGACGTATAGCAAAATGGATAGTTTCCTTTAACACTTAAACTAGCGAAGTCGATCGCTTCGCTCGCTCATTCCGCGTCGTCTCGCTGCGCTCGAGGAGATTTCTTGCTGCAATACTTATGATACGAACCTTCTCTACCAAATTTCTCGAACCTTCTCAACCAAATTTATACAGCACTAGACACTAACAACTCTTCGGGATTTTTCTTGACCTAATGAAAGCTTTTGACACGGTCAATCACGAACGTTTAGTAAAAAAGCTCGACCTTTATGGAATCAGGGGGCTTTCAAATAAGTGGCTCAGGGACTATCTATCAAATAGAACACAAGTTACTAAAATAGATGGCCACTTCAGTGATAGTGCTTACGTCACCACGGGAGTACCTCAAGGCTCCGTCTTGGGCCTTTACTTTTTCTAATTTACATTAATGACATTTATTACTTGAACACTTCCTCGAACATTACTTCATTTGCTGACGATACGGATCAACTTAACGTTTGTAACAATAAAGTAAACAATGCTAATGCTAGTATTGAACACGATTTAATATTAATCAGCGATTGATTTACTGAAAATCTTTTAACACTGAACGTCACTAAAAGTTATTTTTTTACAGTTCTCACTTACAAAAACTAACGAACCTGACAATACCACTCTGACATTGCATAAATACAATCGAGACCTGCCGAGATGTGACTGCCCACAGATCAGTAAAACAAACGAAGTTAAATACCTTGGGGTTACTCTAGACAGCAATCTAAACTGGAAGAGCCAGATTAGTGCTATTACTACTAGGTTGCGTGCACTTTTATGTACGATGTATTATATTAGAAAACTTGTCTCAGACAAAATGCTCAAAATGGTTTATTACGCTTTGGGTCAGTCTATCTTGCAGTATTCACTCATCTGTTGGGGTGGAACTTACATGAATGCTGTGGATCCAGTCATCAAGCTTCAAAACAAAATTGTTAGAGTGATGACATTTAAAAATCAACGGGATCACTCCCTTCCAATTTATCAACAGCTCAATATTCTGCCCATTCGCCACCTTTATGTGTTCAGAACTTTGTTACATTTTAGAAATAACGGAGCTCACCTTTTCACTCGCCTTATCACGAATTATCACACTAGGAATGAATCACTGTTTTACGTTATGTAACCAAAAGTCTATAAAGAACGACTACACAAATGTAAGTTATACCTTGGCAGCAAATTTCACAATAACCTGCCTGTTAACATTAAAGAAATTAATAATCAGCACACGTTTCAGAAACATCTGTTTGGGTGGTTGATTAACCTGGACAGAAATTGTCTAGAAAGCATGTTTAGCATTGTGAGCTGAATGTGCTTTCACCTTTCTTCCAATTTTGATGTTATGCAGCTTTTCTGTCTTTTATTTTATTATTATTATTTTTTTGGGGGGGTCTGCAATTTATTACTATTAGTATTGACTATTTGCCTATTACATTATTCAACAATTCAAAATTGGATTTGAACGATACCAATTGCTGACTATTAACTATATATTGACTATAAATTGTTTGTTTTTGCTTTACTCGTGTTTTCTTTGAGATTGATTTATATATGTCACTCCTCTTTGTATTCTGCTTTTATCTCCCTTTTCATAAATTTGTTGCGTATATATATATATATTTGTGAATGCATTTTTTATTTTATTTCGATGTGTTTTGTTGTTCTTCTTTTGGCGCCTAACCTTTGATTCTGTGTGCAAAAGTGCTAGTTCAATTGTTTTTTCTTTGTCTGCTGCTCTCAAACCACACGCGAGCATTAGCTCTTGTGAAATGAGTGTTTGCTTTTGTGCTTTTTTTTTTGTAACCTGTGGTGGATGAATAAACTTACTTCCTTACAGACAGAGCTACCACATAAAAAACGATCACGCAAATTATAAGAGTGTAGTATGCGATATTGGTATTCTCGAGAGAAGGTCAATATTATTTCTTTACGCCCAAGGAGTCAAGAAAAAAGATCAACCAATTTATCAGAAAGGCGCTGTTTCTGATGACAAACGCTGATTTTCGTTAGCTTCGCTCACTCAATCAGCGCAAATATTTCCTCAGAAACGTGACTGAATCAATGTAACCACCAAGAAACACACATCACTTGTAATTTGTGTTAGTATTCACTTTATATGGGTTTTCTTGTTTTACTTATTTTAATAATATTGTTCTTTAAGTCCTGCTCAGTACAGATTTTTCCATGGCCGTCTTATCACTTCACTTTCTGATGACCCCTCACTTGGAGAAACATCAGCAGAACGTCAGATGTAATTTCCTACGAAGGTGAGAGATGAAAGATTGATAGAGCAAAGCGAGACACACATTGAAAAGGTTTACTTTACGTGGAAATCGCTCGCTTTGCTCGTTCAATCCACGCACCTCCGTGCTTCAGAAACAGGAATGTTTGACACCATTTTAAAACCAAATCTATTGTTTTGATTTTTCCCTGCATCAAGTCATTTAGTACAAAACCAATTTTAAAATGTATATATATATGTGGTATGTTGCAAAATACGTCGTCCGTGCATCCTTTTCCAGATCATCTCTCTTTGCTCGAGGAGGTTTCCATGAACAAACTATGACGTCATGAACAAACATGAAGAGGGTTAAAAAAAAAACTTTGATGTTATTTTTTCAGGGTTTTTCGCGTTTTTGAGGGTGATAATATCAAGTTACAGCGATGAAAATAGGCCTATACTGAGCGCAATTTAATTATCTTTCGTTTGGTCCTACTCCCATCCTTGTAGGTGCTTTGGTTCCGGAGTAGAAGAGTTACAAACACACAAACACACGCACATCATATGTCCTTAACGATGTATTTTAGGAGGCTTCACAATAAAAACCAAAACTACCTCAAATGCAGAGACGGACTATTTGTTTATTATGGTGAGATAGCTTTCAGTTGCAGTATGAGGAGGGATAAACTTTCCACGTTAGTCCTGGCGTTAGTTTTTTGCGTTCTTTACTCTGGGTTAATCCTGGGTTCTATACTTTGGGTATCCAACGGTAAACATGACGAAGACCAAATCGGTGCGGCGAGGGTCAAATGAATACAGATAGAAGCCTATTTCCGTTACCTTTTGGACTTAAATGTCAGACTGCCTGAATGGGAATTGAACCTACGACCTTTGTGACCAAAGTCCGAAGCTCTCCCGCTAAGCCATACTCACGCGGCCAAAAGGTACGGTCATAGGCAGCATTCAACACGCACACAAATACATACAAGTAAACACTTTCCAGTCGAACTGGAGGGACGCTCGTTGCGCGCCTCACACCAAGTGAACACAGAAAGGAACATACAATTACGCATGAAGTGTGTTCCTTTCGCATCACTTGGTGTGAAGCCTGCAACAAGCATCTCTTCAGTGGCGACTGGAAAGTGCTTGCTTTATATCAGGGTTCGTACATTACAGACGAAACCATTTCCAAGGTTTGTTCAAGGTTTTCCAAAGCTAATGTTTAACCAGTTTCAAGGCGCTTAGCACAGCAGACTATCAAAATTGTCTTTTAATTCTAGTACGTAGAACAGCAATTGCTCAGCTGCCACTCGCAGCAAAAATTGCTTGCACTGCATTGGCCCTCTCCCTCTCAGTTTTCTGTCTCCAGCCCAATCTGAGATGAATCACTGTTCTCAGAAGAAATGGCTTTGGATCACAAACTATTTCTATTCATTTATTTCATTTTATACCTAAACTAATGTTGCCTGTGTGGCATTAACCTTATTCCATACAAAACACACAGAATTCAATACCGTTTAAGGCTCAGACAACAGAAATTCCAATTTTCAAGGGTTTTTTTTAAGCCTTGAATTTTCGGTTTTCAAATTTAAGGCTTTTCAAGGAACTCAAGTCCGTGTACGAACCCTGTTATATGTATTTGACTGAGTGTTGAATGCTGCCTATGTCAGTTTTCTTTTGGTCGTGTCAGTATAGCTTCGGCCTTTCGTCTGAAAGATATAAGGTTCAATCCCCGCTCAGGCCGTCTGACATTTAAGACCAAAGGGCAACGGAAATAGGTGTATTTATTTCTCCTATGATAAGGTCCAGCCCTAGCCAGACGACCTCACACTGGTAGTGGGTCAAATTGTATTTGGTGGACGTTTTAAAACTGTGGGTGCTTGGATAGAACAGGAGGTCAAAACTTTTTCTGGCTAATAAAGTGGGAATGGTCATTGCAGAATAGAACAGTTCCAGTCTATTAATTTTTTTCAGATTCTTTGGTACTCGAAACGAACGTGATGGTTTAAAGAATGCGTCCTCAACAACCTTTATTTATTTTTTTTTTCAAGCATGAGTCCTATCTTTTTTGGATGGGATCCGGGTCCCGTCTTTGCTGATGGCAAGGTCAAGTCCTGGCTACGGGATCGAGACACATAATTTAGTAGGCACTTGGCATGCTGAGTACCAACTTAGCATGGCACAGACTTGGTTAAGTAGGCTGGACTATTTGTATACGAACCCGAGACGTCCTTCAGCACTTGAGGCGAACGTGATACACATACACTGGTTAAGATGCGCAGAAACCGATGGAAAGCAGGCCTGTGAACTGTTGAACTCTACAAAAAAAATGCATTTAAGCCGCTTTCAACGCCTAGATTGGCGAACAGTTGAGCGACCGGCAGCTAGGACCTATGTCCAGCCCATTAAGGTACGTGCTTCCTCGTGATTTTTTCAAACTAGGACCTAGTCAATAAAATAAAAAATAAATCAAAAGGTAAAGGGGAAACGAAGCAAACAGTGTGCACTAAAGACTGGCCTTGTGAGTCCTAAACTAATCTGAGATAGAAAGAAAAGACAACTGTCCCGATTGGGTCTCGAACCCAGGACTTCACGCTGACTAGGCCGGGCGCTCTAACCACTGCTCTCCTGGGGCGGATACTGGCTACAGGCTCCAGCTGAGCTAAGTAGCTGTTCGGTCTTTCTCAGTGGTGACCCAGAGGTCACAAACGGTTTGTGGGTTCTAGGTCACCACTGAGAAAGACTGAGCAGCTATTTAGCTCAGCTGGAGCCTGTAGCCAGTATCCGCCCCAGGAGAGCAGT
>JAHWFP010077518.1:0-10857 GCA_023313725.1 Lithobius niger
TAAAAACATGCTTTTCATCAGACAATTTCACATTCTGATCAGACAATTTGACATTCTGGACTACCGGACAATTTGGTATATTTTGCATGTATGACATCATGGTAACTAAACTACTGAAGTTGCAACAGAAAAAAGACTGGGAATCTATCATTGCCAGTAAAATTTGAAACACAATGCAGATCGTGAGCACAGGGTCGACTTAAGTAGGAAAATAGTAAATTTTCAAAGAAGTATGTTGTGTATTAGTAATGTGCTGAGTTTGATGGTTACGCTAGACATAGGCTAGTGTGATGCCACCAAGTAGACGGTTGGCCAAGTAGATGAGATTATTTGTGATTGAGTGAGCATTTCCAGTTTCATTGCGTGATTAAATTTAACCTCGGGAGGGGCAATTGAAGGGGGATGCACTGATTGAGTGAACGAAGCGAACGAAAATCGGCGTTTGTAAGCCAGTGCACTCAAAAGTGGCGTTGAACAAACTTAACCTTAAGCATGTGAAAAATGGGCATACAATAAACCAAACCGTGTCAATTTGGCTGATGTAACGGCTAAATTGGTCAATGGCAAATGTGAAAATTATGAATGAGAAAATTTATAGACATAAAATACCTCCAGACAAAAAGGTAGAGGTGACGATTAGACCGTGTGATTCTTTGTATTCACCGGCCTATGGTGGTTGTAATATCCACCCAAAACCAGAACTGGTATAAGAGAAGCCGCCAAGTTTCCAAAGGGTCGACCTTTGAAAGTAGTGATATCATTTAATCAGGGATGCCACCAAGGTTAATCCTATTAGCCAACTTAATCGCACCGAATAATACTTTGGACGTTAAATGAAAACTTGAAGATTGCTACCGCTAGTAACAATCTCTAGTTTTCATTTAAATTTCGAACTGTTAGTAGGTGCGATTAACTTGGCTAATAGGATTAACCGTGGCGGCCTTAACCTGGTTGAATGATATCACTACTTTCAAAGATCGACCCTTTTGGAAACTTCGCGGCTTCTCTTCACTCCAGTGTTGGGTGGATACAATATGTATAACTTGACATCTTTCTGCTTACAAAATGTGTTGCAGAATTCAAAATTGAGCCGAGTCATTTCTGACCAAAAGAAATCAATTTTAAACCCTCACAAAAACGGGGAAAAAACTGTTTCAAATCTTGGAAACCTTAAATTTGAGCCAATCCACTCTTGCAATGTTGTAACAGCGCTTTGAATGCAGAATGACAGGCCAATCAATAACTTAAGCTACTGTAAATAATTTATGACGTTACCCTAGACAAATAAGGAGGTAACCGCTGTTAGCGCAGCTCAAACACAGCAATGGGTTCGTGAATCCCTTGGCTTTCCTGATCAGCAATGCATTTGATGAAACCGCAGAGGAATTGTTGCAGCTCAACATCAACCCTTTGTGGGTCTACAGACTAAGCTAGCACTTATTACTAACATAATTTGTGTACGTTTTTCATTAAAAAATCCATCTTGGATTTGCCATTGGGATTTCATATTTGTAGAATCGTCACAAATAATAGGAATAGGTTGATAGCCGAAATCGAATTTTCTGTGTTTATTGAAAACCGAAACTGAAACCGATTCGGATTTTGTGTCGGTTTTTCGTGCGGTGTTCGAAAAATCAAAAGTTGATGTGTTGTTTTAATTTTTTTTAGTAATTATCATTTTCGACATGTAAATGGCAGCAAACCTCCTAGTCATAAAAAAAAAAAAATAGTAGAGAAAGATGCTACCACAGTTAGACCCATGGTCATTGACGCTGCTGAAAGTGAAAGCAGGAGCGAGTTGGAATGTAGTAATATTACTGTTATTAGAAGAAAAAATAGAAAAAACTGGTTGGAGGGTGGCAAACACCGATACCAAAAGCGAAACTACAGTTTTGTGGGCACGAAAACCGAACCGTAACCGAAGTGAAAAAATGAAACCGTCCCACCCCTAGTATTTTGGATAAGGTTAGCCAAAAGTGCAAACAGTACCGGCCGGATCTTGGATGGAAAATAGCATACACGACTGGACTAGACAATATGGCCGCCGAAAGCGCCACTAATGTGATTGATTTGTTCTGTTGCGGCTTTCTGTAAGCCGAGGGGACACTGACAGTACAAACATTCCCAACGTTCCTTCCCTTGCAACATTTTCTGGATACACGAATGTGTCGCTTTTTTTTCCACAAGTGCAGAGAAGTAGCTTAACTGTGGCCGATTGATAACTTGAAAAGTATTTAAAATTGCTTTTATAGACGATAAAAATTTGTCACGCAAATCTACATAAAATTGTTATTTTGAAAACCGCCGCTCGCTGCCAATAGATGCCACGACTCAACAAAGATGCGATTTGCTTGGCCAATTCCCCAACAGACCTCGAAGAAATGGACCAGCTGTGGCGGACGTTTTGTCCAACCCTCTAATACTCTTGTAGATCTGGCCGGATAGTGTACCAGTCATACTCGAGCAGACAAAATCAAAGAAGGAAAGATATAGGTGGCAGGACAAGATGGACGAACACCTTCCTTTTCGAGGCTAAAAGGTTAAGAATGACGTCACGAATAAGGCTTTTGTGATGTCATGGAAGCACGTCCCCAGCATCCCCCCACGAAATCATGTACATTCTACACCATCCACAAAATGGAAGCTTGTTAAAACTCGTTGTGGATATTCGCTTCTCATAGGAATTAGTAGCTTGAGATTTTGCCTTTAGCTGCCGTACCAGGCGTGTTGTCTTCAGGCGGCACCCTACGCTGGAACCGCGCCTGTTACGTTACGGGAAAGCAGCCGCTCACTGCTCAGAACGGAATTCGGATCTGCGTGAAATTCAGGAGACAAAATGGCAGTAGGAAATGTCGCTGCTCCGGTTGACAGCTTTATGTATTACAAGCTACCACCAAGTCAGCGTTAGCACACACTCGTGACTGCGTATGCCAGGTGATTGGACACTATCTCAAAATGGATAGTGGCCGAATGGATAGTGGCCAACCTGTTCTTTAAATACTGAAGGTAATGGCTAATCATGTCTTTCGAAAAGGGAAACTTCCGATGTGACGGGGGCCAGAGAAGTGCCATAGCTGATGAAAAGAGCCGGTAAGTCTCTCACCTTACTATTTGGGTACAGCGATTATTCGGTAATTATTCGGTATTCGGCCTGTTTGGGCAAAAATACAAATATCTGATATTCGGCTGAATGTTGATTTTGGCCAATCGGTATTTGGCCGAATAATATTCGGAAAATTTTTCGGTATTCGGGTGAATAGTGCTTGAATTCGGCCGAATAATTTTTTATTGTATATTTATGCAATTTTATTAATGTGAGAATGTTTAGCTAAGCATTTCATTTTTTTGTTTTTAAGGAATTTTCTTCTAACATTCCATAAAGAAGGACAAATTAGGGGCGATTGTGTTTTTTATGGCCCAACACAAAATATGTTTAATTTACTGGTATTGGGCCGAGCATTTGGTGAGTATTCGGCCGAATAACGATATATTCTGCCTATTCGACCAATATTCGGCACAGGCCCGAATAATTCGGTATTCTGGTGGATGCATCTATTGTTTGGTGCTGAATGTTCGATATTCGGCAGGTTAAGTGTTCTGGTTTACATTCGGTAGTCGGCAAATTATATATTTGGTGCATATTTATGCCGCCCTGACCGTCACATCAGCTATTGGTTGCTTAAGTCTTGAGTAGTTCTAAATTTTTCATTGAGTCAAATACACTGCTTCGACTTGTCTTTATATTCCGCTGGTAGTCGCACGATTTTACTCGTGGGTCTCGGTAGGGTATAATAAACTTGCGCATGGGTTAGGATTGGATGTCATAATAAAATCCAAAATACACTTTACCTCCATAGCAGAACACTTCAGTCAAACTTAAAAAGAGTTCACTGTAAATTCGGCGAGTCCTATCATCTTCTTCACAATCGTCTGCTAGCAAACATTCGAAACTAGGCGCTAGTCTGCTGTTCCACCAGGAACGTACAGGTTTGGGTACCACTGGTACCACTGATCTTCACCGTGCTTTCAATCTGGATGCCCCACTTTCTTTATACAAAGCGGGCCCCCAGTCCTGGCCTATTGATTTTGCGAAAGCTCAGGTTAGCCATGTTCATCAGCGGTCTATCATTGGATGTCACTGTCATAGTTTTGCTGCATACCTGCACACACTTAGGGCTTGACTAAAATCTTTGTTCCTTTAAGATTCAAGCCAGAATTGAAGAGCTTAGATGTAGCACGAATCTTGAAAGTGCGTAAATTATGGTAGATGGCGCTAGATGGCTGCAACCTGTCATTCACGTTTAAGTCGGTATGAAAATCGTTATTGATGATGTACGCAAACCTAGATTTAGTGTCTTTGAATTAATAATTTAAGTGCATTTTTGGACCAAAATCTCAATGCTGAGTGGACTGCAGCTGAAACTTAAACTTTCTGTTGGATAGGCAAGCGTAGACCTGACTAAAAGAAGGTTTTCTGTCCTATGATTAACGCAACCTTGACTTGCTCAGTCGAGACTGTGTTCGCCAATCTCGAATGTTGCATTTATGTGGGAACATTTTTCTGGCTGCGGCTGATAACGATCTAATCGGCTGTTCTTTTAAAATCTCTTCTCTGAATAGAACATGTAACATGAACTGCTGTTCGACATTAAACTTAAGGAAATCACCTCTAGTATTAAAGTGATTTTGTGATATGCTGGAACATATTAACTTTTAAATTTAGAGTTTATTTCTCGCTCGTCGTTATGCGGTGTAATTCTGAGAATTGGTATTGAGAAAATACCAGGTATACGTGAGAAAATACCAGGTATTCTTGAGAAAATGCCAGGTATTCTTGAGAAAATGCCAGGTATTCTTGAGAAAATGCCAGGTATTCTTGAGAAAATGCCAGGTATTCTTGAGAAAATACCAGGTATTCTTGAGAAAATGCCAGGTATTCTTGAGAAAATACCAGGTATTCTTGAGAGAAGCAGATATTCTTGAGAAAAGCAGGTATTCTTGAGAAAATGCCAGGTTTGAGAAAATGCCAGGTATTCTTGAGAAAATGCTAGGTATTCTTGAGAAAAGCAGGTATTCTTGATAAAAGAAGAAAATACCAGGTATTCTTGAGAAAATGCCAGGTATTCTTGAGAAAATGCCAGGTATTCTTGAGAAAATACCAGGATCTTGAGAAAACTCCTAGTTATTTTCTCCCGGCATAATACCAGTTCCGGAAACGACAAATAACTTGTTTTGCGGTCTCGGAATCCTAATGTTGCAACGTGATTGCACAATTGATCTGCGTGCTGAGGATTTGGCAGATAATTTTGTGTTATTCTTGTTCGGTATCCTGGGTTACTCACTGGTAGGGATGGCACTATACGATTTTTTTTTAAATCTAGATAACATTTTTTAAATTATCGCGATAATCGATAATAACTGGTCGTGTAAACTTGATGAAACTCGGTGTGAGGGTAGCCCTCGTCCGATCTCGATAAAACAAATTTCGAGGCTGGAATAACCGTTTTAATTTTGTCAATTAAAAAAAATACCTTGGCTGAAGCCTACAGTGCAACCTTCACGAATGTGTATTGTTTAGCACTTGCCATTTGGTCAGTAGACATGAAATGTACTTGCCATTGTCCATTGCTTCCTCATCTTGTAGGAACTATTATTTAGCAGTTGTGCTGCTACTTAATGCTTATATGTCGTTTGCATTAAACTAACTCTCAAATCAGCTAAAGTGGCTAGCAGCAGTATTGCACACTTGGTTGGAGAGCCCTTGTAATTCCGCATGCAACAGACCACGTGTTTTAGCTGGTTTCCGAGATACGAAAACTTTAGCGTCGCGGTTTGCACGATAGTTCGATAAATCGGAAGAAATCGACGAAATTGTTATCATGATATTATGGAATTATCGATTATCGTGCCACCCCTACTCACTGGGTTCAAAGAAGAACGGATAGATATTTGGACAAGAAGAGCCAATTCGCCCAAGTTCCGGTTTAGGCACTGTGTGGAATTATGACGTCACAGACGCATAGTTAACACCGTTCCTCGCAGCTTTTGTGACGTCATAATGCCCTTCTTTGACTAGGCCCTTACCGTTCTGTGTGAGTAATAGCGATGCAGATGGGAAAAACGGGATGCCTTCAATAATATGTAGCTATTAATTTCGTCTTGGAACGATTTTCGATTAACGTTGTCTACTTCTGCCGTTCTTTGAAGCATGTCACATCGTCGGAAGTGAGCCTTGGTTTCCAGTATCAAAGAGTGAAAAACTGGTTTAAATGGACATACCTTCCCACTAATTCGAGAATCCTGCACGAAATAGCTTTTGCAGCATGAATATATATAGGTGAGAGTGAATGTCGCAAAACCGTTTCTCATGATGGGGGAAAATATAGGAAAAATGAATGCATTTGGAATATTTACACGCAACGCATCTGAAGATACAGGAAAGCCAACCGGATGGAATGTACCTTTAAAGGCACCTTTTCATCTCCTATATGCAGCACCGTAGAATCTTCGAGCAATATAAAGAAAATAGCGGAAAATTAAAAAAAAAAGGAACAACACTTCGCAGCAGCACCGTGAATTTTCATAACTAAAATGAGATTACGTGACCCACATCAGCCTATTGGATGACGGAGAATCTGGAACGAGGATGCTGTGTTTAGAATATGGGCAACGCTATCGAAATGGTGACGGCGCCTTTAAACGTGGGATGCCTATTAAATATTGCAACAAAACTCTTGCTAGTCTCCACTTGAAATCGTATTAAATTGACAAACGGTATAAGATTAAACGCTGTTCCCTGTCGATTATGGAGATAATATACGCACACTTCGGCTGGAGGGTAGGTTCCTTTAATGCCAACAGGTCCGTTTGTATAAGGTAGGCTAGGTGATTTGCGTTCTGGTACCAGATGCGGAGCGACCATTGGACTTTGGACTCATGCGTAGCGCGGTAGAATGTTTACTCTACGTCAGTCTGCATTTCACGTGACAAACGGGATCTGGAAACGCTTGGTTACTTCTTTTCACTGAACGAATGAAGCCCGTTAGTTGAAGTTCAAAGACCTGCTGTAAATAGGCTTTAAAGTCGATAAACACTGGTTGGAAACTGCAGTTGTATGTGGTTTTATTGAAAATTGTTTGAACAACCAAATAATGGACGGTTTAGCCGAGTGTGTCTAATTCTTTTAAAGGGGAATGGAATTTGGATTTTGTGTTTTGGTGTGCGTGTATGTTTTTCTGTTAGGGGTCATAATAAGGTTCGAAGTTTTGTTCCGATTTGGTTGAAATTTTCTTCCCCGTTGCATAATGTAAGAGTCTCTGAAGTGGTAAACAAGGGGCTTCAGCTGTTTGTGCTAATCCTGCGCCCATCTGAATCAAATAAGACGATAATTTCGTAGGACAAGAAGTTCCAATAGGCCTTTTCCGCGTAACAAACTTACTTCCGGGTCAGGCCAAGGATTAAAGGAAGGAGACGGCCATGCTGGTGTTAATGACGTCATATATTACACCAGAAAAGCGCATTTATAAAATGAGACTGTTGGCTTGCTCAATAAACGGAAATTCATTAAAAAAAACTTAATCTCCGTTTGTTATAGTTTGCTTTTTTACTAAAGTAAATGCTCTTTATCGTCCGCTAGCAACGTTAACGGAGAGATTTTATTTTTTAAAACTCCGTTTTGTGCAAATCCACTAGTCACGTGCTTCCTTGCAGCACTTTGATTGGCTATTTAGGCTACTTTGGCGGATTGGTGAATATGACGTCACGCCACGGACCAATTAGTTTATCTTCACAAACACAATATTACTACCGGAAGTCACGAATGAACCATCTTCTCTAGTCGCTCCATCTTTGATCTGAACGGAGCTTTACTTCAGATAAAACCCGAAACAACAACCAGTTGAGGTTTGACGAAAAACTGACACGGAAACCTCAAGACTAAAACGAAAAACATCTCTAGCTGGTGGGTAGCAAAAGAAAAAAAAAAATGTCGGGCAGTTCAGAACAGTAAACAAATTTAATAGGCACACAACGGGAAGGGTGGTTCGCCACTTGTGGCCCGCCTATAATTGAAAACTTTACATAACAAAATTGACCGCCTGCTTAATTTTGTTATGTAAAAGCTTCAATGCATTAGACTGTTTAATCTGCAGTAACAAGATTTTAAACAACAAAAATCACAATGTGGAACAACGTAAATATTTTGACGTTTATAATTTGACTAATTTGAGTCTAAAATGCTGTAAGCAGGGGGAGGGATTTTTATGACCTTTAAAAATTGTGATAATGCGTGTGGCGCTTTGTAAAACTCTTTATTACAAATTTTAAAGGGGGAACACGCAGGTTCCTAATATATACTATATCACGATATTCATCCATGGGTATACGTACTACATCACCCAAATACCAAGACCAAATTTACATTTTGTTTCAATATCTGAAATTCTAATGACATTAGTTATTACTTTTAATATTTGTCAAAATCTTACACGGCCCCAGAAGATGGGCGCCCTGGGACCAACCCTGTCTCGCTGGTGACCCCAGAGGCACTTTTCGTAGCATTACGGAAGATACGGAAAATCGGTCAAACTGTCGGGGCTCAAAAACTATGGCCGTCTAAACATCATGAGCCGTTATATACAGGACCCGTGCATGCTGGTGGGTTGAACCTTTAGCCAGCGGGCAATGCCTTAACAACACAGACAACACAACAGCATTCTGCCGGATTTAATTTCCTTGGACTAAGCCTTTCCCGGTGTTAAACCCTAATATCATTTTCAAGTTTAAATAAAAACCAAAAAACTGATTAGGTGACCAAATAAAACTGATTAGGTAAATAAATAAATAAAACTGCATCCTAATTTCCTTTTAGGAATTTTTAGTTAGCTTACTAATGATAATACAATCAAAATGGAAGATGTCAGCCAGTGCGCGTAGAACGTTTTGAAGGGCCAAGCAGCAGCCGTGAAGTGGAAGGAACCACCACCACCACCGTGTCAGCGTTTTTGCTGCATAAGGGAGGAAACCGGAGCACCAGGAGGGAAAGTCTCTTGCAACGGGTGGGACACAACTGGCGAAAAACCCGTACTCACACACTGACCCCACAATGCTTGCGGCTACCCGAGCAACTACGGGACGCCAGCCCACTAACTATAGGGTCTATAATAGTCCGTGCACCTACTGACTAGAGCCTAATTATCTTTATGCTAACATTTAATAAGTCTGCCGTCTGAAATTATGCATGAGGTAATGCCAATCTGGTTAACAAAAATTGTGATGTACATAAAAAAAGTCGTATATATCATAAATATCTGATATTTTGGTATTTATGTTAAGTATGTTTGCCAACCCTGGGAACACTGAACTGAATTTATATTTCTTAAACTCTTGGTTGTTTTGAATGATTAACCCTTACCATCAGCTTACCATCGTGCATTGCACATAGAAGACTTTTTTTAGTAGGCTTATCCCAGGCATGGGGGCTGCTGACCCCCCCCCCCAAGTCTGGCCCGCCGTGGCCTAAACAAAAACTGTTGTAACCGGCCCACATTGTGTCATCCAGACTGAAAATATGTAGCGTACAGGGCAGGTCCTGAGTCTTAAACAAAACCCCATGTAAAAATAATACTCTTCTGTTGTCCTTTCGCAAACGATCGAATTATATGACTAAAAAAATCACATGTTTATTAATAGTATGCCTACAGGGGCTAATTTAGTTTTAAAAAAATGCCAGAATACCTGCGGTATCGTCCATCATTTAAAGTCTTGGCTCTTATTGCCATTACTTTTAGGTAGGTCTGGCCCGCAGGCTTAAACGGTTGCCCGCCCCTGGCCTATTACATAGATTGATTACGAAAATCGCTCTCGCATCCTCTTGCATCACAGTCTAAGCCGTTCACTGGTCGGCTGTCGCTTCGCTAGGCTTCCAGGGAACATTCACAAAGCTTATGTTTTGTGTTTAATTTTTCCATTCATCCGTACAGGACACACGTGCGCTGTTCAAAATGTTCGACATGTTTACATACAAAGAGGGGACCGTTTTCAGAGTTCCTTGTGTGTGTATATCAGGGTTGGAATAATCGAATTAGATTATTTTGATTATAAGCAAGGCTATTTTGATTATAATCAGATTTTAATAACATAAGATTACTACAATAATTATGACATAGTTAAAGTTGCTTGAGTTTTCTCTACTTCTTGCTTGGCAGTTTACCAAAATGCCAGTACCTATAGATCTCTTTAAGTATTAAATGGTTTAAAACTTGATTACTATACGTGTACAAATTTCAATATTAACATGCGCGCCACAGTAATTTGTTACTAGAGCAACAATATTTAGTAACGTCGGTGAGATGTTGTGGCTCACTGGCATATTCCTCACACATGAGATGCTGATGAAAATGAACAGTCACTTCAGCTGTAGTTGCTAGTTGCGTCGTTAGAAGTACATAAGTTGCAAAGGCCTGTAGTTTTTCATTGGATTTCAGGGTTTGAATGCTGTCATTAATTTTCCTACTTTGGCTGCTCCTAGTCGGTAGTGCATGTTTGTTTTGGTCAGGCCAAAAAAGTAGAAGATAATACGTTCCTGACGGTAGAAGATTCAATAGCAGTGTATTTTATTTTGGTTGTTTAAGTTCTTTTGTTCTTGTATGTCAACAGTTTTGTGTCAACCTGGTCCTTGATTATAATCAGGTGAATCTCAATTATAATTACGTGATTATAATCGTAACAACCCTGGTGTGTGTGTGTCGGTAAATCACGAGATTCGATTTTTCATCCTATCGGCTCATAGTACAAGTCCTTGCCAGTTTTGTTGTGTTTTATAAGGTCCTCGAGAACAATAGCTCAGGTTTTTTTTTT
>JAHWFP010077519.1:9811-25687 GCA_023313725.1 Lithobius niger
CCCCCCCCCCCCCCAGCCGAAACTAGTTGTGGTGTATAACACTGCCGTTTTCAGTTGAAGTTTATTAAATTTAATAGTAATGCTTTCTGCATTACCCAAAGCCAAGTATTAAGCTTTAACCAGAGCCTACTCACGTTGCAAACATGTAAATATGTATTCCATAGTCAATGTTTTAAACTAAAGGCCTATTTCCCAAAGTTCACTTGAGTAAAACTCAAACAGGCCTATCTTTACATGTCTTTATTCCTTCAAACGGCTCTGCACCCAGTTCCTTTGTTCAACCAATTTCTCTTCCCACTTTCTATTGTTCTCATGGCCCTCAGCCAACCAGACCCTGTAGCTCTCCTGTCCGTCCGCGCAAACTTCCGGTTATGTGTATAAAACCCCAGCCCCAGGAGGCAATCGTTAGCACAGCCCTGAGCGCTGCTCAGGTGAGCACAGGTCACAGATCTCTTAAGCTAGAAGGGTCACGCCAGTCGGGAGTGGAGACGCCATGTCCGGAGAATGCCATGCCGGGCAGAATGGTAGTGGTTCGTATGTTGTAGTTTAGCTTTTAAAAGTTTGGTTTAGGACCCCCATATTCTAAATTTTGGTTTAAATGTAAACTTAAACTCTCTAGCTTGGAGAGAATTATGGTGGTGACGCCTGTAGCGGCACCTTAGGTTCTCTCATCCCATAACGTCAGAGTGGTTCTCTTACTAAAAACCAACTTTTCCAGTTTATTTTAAATGGATTTTTAACTTAGTTTGATCTTTGTGGAAGTCAAAAGAAACACACTGATGCCTAAGTGTAAAATTGCCGGGCTTTTTATTTCTTAGAACAGTTTCTGCGGGAACTAAGGGAGGTTGATCTTTTGTACTTGGAAAACTTAGAAACATAACTGTGGACGGTTGATCGTGTATGAAACATACTGTCGGTTAGACTTTAATCAGTTGCGGCTGTCAAGTCTTGTGGGTGTCTCCAGGAGCACCTAATATTACTTTTTCTCATGTGAAAATTTAACTTTATTCGAACACAAGCGTTGTTTGTCTGAATTTGTGAATTTCTTGTTGTAAATTCGAACTTGTTGCCTTTTTAATTAATTGGTATTCAAAAGATTTTTAGAAGCAAAATATAATGTAAAGTGTCTTTTTCATTCTGTTGCATAAATAAAACCAGGAGTTTTAAGCTTCTGTCGTTTGCTAGATTGATTAATTGTCTTTTAGTGTAAAATATAAATATGTAGCCCATCATTTAATTTTAGCTAGTTAAACAGTTAAATCCACCGTTGGTGGCAGCGATACCAACAGTTTTAAGGTTAGGCCACTTTAATTAGGACCGGCGCTCCATCCCCCCATGCTGGGACAGTTGCCCATGCTGTGTTAATGAACGTAAAAAGTCGTCGTAAACACCATTGAACCTTAAGCTGAAACTCCACGTACACCAGGGAAACCGGGGGCGTTGCAAGCACCTAAGCCATCGTAGCGTCCGCCGTTACACAACGCACAGCGGATCTTGAAAACCCTAACAAGACCAGAACTGGCCGGCCAGAAAGAGACAACACAACTACGTGGTCAAAATTCGTGAAAAGTACACAATTTACGACACGGGACTCTGTACTATATGGATCCACTCGTCAGACAACATGGTCTAATGAAGTCAGCATGGAGACTGTACGTGCCCGAAGCTTTGCGGCACGCATACCTCCACAACTGCCACAACCACTAGTAGGCCGGTCACAGAGGTGCGTCAAAAACTATGCAATGCCTTAGAGCAGTAGCCCAATGTACCAGGGTACCCCCAAAAGTGGCCAAGTAGGCTGGTTACATCCCTACAAGAAGTTCTGAGGTATCTTGGAAAATTAAAATTATAACTTCAATGGATTTAGAAAATTTTATGACATTGTTGGTAGAACTGAACCGATATTAGGCCTCGATTTATTTTGCATTTAAATTCAGTTTATAGACAAAAAGTGGTGTGTATTTAGCAGAGCGTAGGACAAAAAGGAAAGATGGAAATAATTGAAAATACATAGTATTTAGATTGACTACCACTGACACTGTTTATAAATAAAATGCTCAAAGAATAGGACCAATAAGACCTAACACTTTAACCCTTATCACGCTAAAGAGCTTACGTGTACTCTAGTGCACATTCTCAACTGTCTGAGAATGTACACTAGGATCAACGAAAGCTCTGTAGTTTAAGACTTACTGTGTTTAGCTTTACTGTTTGAAAATATTTGATAGGTAACCTAAATATGATCAATCCCAAGAAAAAGTGATGACAAACGTCTTGGACTGGCCCAAACAGTTATTTTTATATTATTGTAAAGAGAATTAACCAAACCTTTGTAAAAAAAAAAATATCTATTCCAAAATGGATCAAGGCAATGATGGCAATACAGAAATACTAAACGGTAACTAAATCCCATTCCAACATACTCCAGTGATGTAATTTTAGAATGTAGCAGTATACAGGGGTATGTATTTTGGATGGTTACTAAGTCCCATTCCAACATACTCCAATGATGTAATTTTAGAATGTAGCAGTATACAGGGCTATGTATTTTGGATGAACAAGACGTTAGCACGAATCATTATTTGTCAGTAGCAGTACCCCGCATTACATATGCCGGTCTAGCGAAAAGGAAAACAGCAGCGGACCACCCCGAACTGCCACTTCTGCCCCCTCTCTCCGTACTCTCCCATTGTGTGATCTGCATGTTTTATGACGCTGCCTCGCTGGTGGTGGAGCTTAGCAGCCCCTTGCCTGCAGTACTCTTCATTGCCTGTTGCTCCGTGCATGATAAGTTTACTCAAAGCGCATCCCAACTTGGCTGTGTGGGCATCCCAACTAAGTGTATTATATATATAGATTTGTTACACCAGACCACACTGCATAAACTCTAGATTGTAATTTATTACACCAGATTCTGCTACTTGTAATTATTCCATTCGGGGTATGGGTATTTCAGGTGTTAATGCCTTTCTGCGAAGATGGGGATGATGCAATGCTTGAATCAAATGATGAAGTTGCAACAGTTGAAGTAGCAAGAAACCACCTTGATGATGGTTATGAAGCTGATATTGAGTTGCCAGATACTTCCAGAGGTAAGAAAGTGTGTACATTTAAATTTTGTTCTGAAGTTGAACTTAAACCCACATTTTTATATTTTTTATTTTCTAGTCGCCGTTAAAAATATGCATTGCCTGTCATTTTAGAATTCTTGTTCTCGAATGCTCTTTCTCTAAAGAAGTGAAGTTTATAGGCTTACTGCCAGCTTGGCAACCCATGTGCGCATGCGTCAAATGGCACTCCTCTTATAAAAGCGCCGAGGCACGACCCTGCTTCATCTTTCTTCTCTACGCACAACGTGTCAGCGTCTTTGCTTTTTCCAGCTGTACAGCTTGCCTTTCGGCATTGTGTTCATGCCGCTTGTTCTATTTTCGACTCGCAGCCTCTTGCTATTACAGCTAGCCTTCTGTTGTTCTTCGTTGACCCGCATCTTCGTCATATTTCATCATGAACTTTCCTTTGGATTCTTCTAAACAACAGGCCGCCCCCTTGTTCGGCCTTTCATCAGATTCTTCTGTTGCCAGTGGATTATCCCCTTCTGGCTTGCCAGGATTTTCTTCGACCTGTTGTCTTTCAACAACTACTGGTTCATCATCGAACCTTTCGCCTGTCGTTCCTCCCCCCCCCCCCCCAAGATGACAACAGTGGTTCGTCAACCACTACGTCTCCCATCATGGATTCTCATCCTTTGCCAGCTCCCTGGAGGGGGGTGGGGGCCTCCTGTCGCAAGAACCAAGTCCTCCAGCCTGTTTTCTCTGCTGTAGTTTGGCGACAATGTGCCAGCTCCAGTCCCGCACGCCGCCTCTTTCGACATTTCGTTCAGTGTTCCGCACTGCTCTCCAGTCGCAGTGCAGCCCTGGAACACCTCTTCGATCCTGCTGTCTCAGCAACCAGGGTACAAGCCTTCGATCGAGACTTCAAGTTCAGCTTCGGACAACATTCAGCTGCACCTGCTTTTGTCAACACCCTCTATCAGTACTTCTCCTTTGAAGCAGTCACCTGTTCCTTCTCGTCATCCTTTGTGCAAGGACCAGGTACACAATCTCTTGGACACTGTCTTCTGGACCTACCGCACAAAGAGTAGCTTGGGCCATCTACCTTCGTCCTTTCGATTTCAACCCAGAACCCTTGCCTGGGTCAAGTCTTCCCCTCAAAAACAGCGATTTCCTTGCCTAGGCTTCGACTTTCTTCCTTTCGGCGACACCAACAGACAAACTCTCAACAACCTCCTTCCGTCCTATAAGGCTTCTACATCACCCCACGATATGTTGAGAAATACAGGTTTCCTCACTGATCTCAAAATAGGCTAGGATATATACCTTAAAAGTATTTTGATAATGGTATGGAGTTTTGTTCCGAGATGTTTCAACAACTTTTACGTGCACTTGGGATCAGAGCCGAACGTACAAATAGCTATAGTCCTGAGATGAATGGTGTAGCTGAACGGTTGAATCTGACCTTTTTAGACATGGCCCGGTCCATTTTGATTCCTTCTGGTTTATCTGCTGAATGGTTGGCTGAGATGGTTGTCACTGCTTGTCATGTGAAAAATCGTAGCCCTCATTCGAAGCTCAATGACATTGTGGTGTCGTTATTTGTGGCACCACAATGACCGCTTCAAAGTAGGTTCCTGATTTGTTAACCCTCCAATTTACCATAACTAGTCTACTAGGTTATCTATGTCATATATTGTAATTAATTGTATACCATACTTCCTGTCACATGACTTGATCTGTAACTATATAACCACAGGTTTACAGGAAGTAAAGTTGTCTCTTCAGTGGTAGCTTACACCAAGGGTGTTTTACATTTATTCCTTATGCCATAGTTTACCCACACAGTGTTAGGAGTGTACTCCTACATACATCACAGTTGGCGACGAGGCGACACTACGGTTTAAGTGTAAATTAAAAGTTTAAATGATAGGTCTTCAACCACATCTGTGCCCCAAATTTGTGGTAAGTGGCAAATTTTTTTTCATGTTGGCAATGTAAATTAGTGCTCTGAAAGCCTATCAGAGTTTAGTCTTTTCCAAAATGTGTAATTTTATTGTGGTGGCACTGATAAGTGGTACGAAATGATAATAGTTAAATTTAGTACCTTAACTAGCTAGAACTGGAGTGGGAATTTAATTTATTAAGGGTAATTTTACAAGGGTAGTGCTCTAGAGCGACGCACTGGCGTGTTACACAGGCAGTACTATAAACCTGAAGGAACGAAAAATGTGCTGCTAAATTAACTCTAGTAGATTCGATAGTGCCTATCCCATATTCAGGCTGGTTTATGCTTAAACTAAGTGAAATCTAGTCTGTGCTGAGGCTTAGGCCAGAAGTGTTGTTTTGTAAAACGTTGCTTTGATAGTGAACGTCAAAACATTTATAAACCTAGTCCCTTTAAGTTAATTTGTAAGCGATTGATTTATACAACTAGGTAGGCTACAGTTAAGCTAATTTATTTTAATAGCAACCGGTAGTCTCGAGTGTTCCATGCTTAATCTTGCAAATTAAGTAGGATTGTAGGTGAATAAAATTTTGTTTGACTTGTAAGGCTTATACCAGAGACAGGTGTCGTTTGCAAAAAACCTGTAGTTACAGTTAGTGAAATTAATACTGTAGTGAGCGCTAGCGCTGTAATTGACCCTAACTTAAATTTGAATTTAAATAGTGGTCTTGAAAGTGAAGAAGAAATACGTTTTCTAAAAACACTGGTTTGTTCAGCGAATTTGATTGTGAAACAGACGCATGGGAAAAATTTTCCAATCAGATTAGTTATTTTTTCAAAGCAAAACAAATAGCTGCAACTAAGTAACTAAATTTTTTAATGGCTTCTGTAGGTCAAAAAATGTTTGATCGCATTTTAAATATCATAGTACCTGACCTTCCCGATTCAATGTTTGACGAATTAGTGAAAAAGGTTTTAGATGATGTAGAACCAGTGCCCTCAGTGGTTTCTGGAAGAGTTAAGTTTTTCCGACGGTCCAGAAATCTGATGAGAGTATTGGGGAATATTTAGTAGCTTTAAAACTTATGACTAAGTATTATGACTTTAACAAAATCACTGACATTAACAGTGGAATGATAAGAGACCGCCTGATAGGAGAAATTTATTCTGAGGTTATTCAGCGCGAATTATTGAAAAAGACTCTGAATTTAAAGGATACAACATCCCTGGACTTATCCTTAGAATCCGCTGAAACTGATCAGAATGTTCTGAGAAGTCACTCAAAGTCAGTAAACTACATAGCTAAAAAATCAAGTAAGAACCAGAATAAGCCTAAATCTTCTAAAGATTTTATTTGCTATTGCTGCGGTAATTCTGGCCATGTAAAAACTCGGTGCAAATACTGTGACTATACTTGTGGCAGATGTCATACCTTTGGCCACTTAAAAGCCATGTGTAGGAAAAGCAGTAGTCATACTAAAAGCACTACCAAGTCATTCGAGCAAACTAAGCCCAGTACTAGCATGAATTTTAAGTCTAGGCCTAAAGGTAAGCTGAAATATAGCTACAAGAAAAGAAGTCACAAATTAGAACGTGAATATGATAGTGAGTCTGAAGATGACTGGAATGATGTAGTCGAAAATTCAGTCTGGTTCAGAAGCTGACAGCGAATCTGAAAATGATTATTTAGTGTTGAAAAACAACACTCTAGGAATAAGTCAGGCTGCGGACCAGATTTCTATTCCCCTTCAAATCAACAAAATAGTCATAGTCATTCCACTATGAAAATCCATAAGTGGAAAATGCCAGTCAGCCTAAATGGTGTCAATCTTGATATGGAACTTGATTCCGGGAAAGACGCATCCATTATTCCTATTGAGTGGCATCAGAAATATTTTGCGGATTGTCCGTTAAAGCTCAGTCCGTATTCTATACACTCATACACAGATGGAATTGAGAACACGATTTACACTGTAAGTCTGAAGGTTGTAGTCAAAGGTCAAACTGAACACTTGGATGCTTTAGTTTCCAAACTTTATAAACCTGATTTAATGGGAAAGGATTTGCTTTCTATTTTTCGGGTTGATTTCCATCCATATTATGACCTGCAAACAAAAGTTAAACCTAAGAAAGGTGTAAAACAAATTAAAACTAATATTACACCAGTTGACACTTAAGAAATAGTAAAGGATTTCCCTGAGCTATTCAGTGAAGGTTTGGGTAAATTTAAGAATTTCAAAGCAAAGATTCATTTAAAACCTGATGCAAAGCCTGTGTACTGTCGTGTTAGACCAGTTCCGTTAGCACTTAAGGAAAAGGTTAACCAAGAAATTCGCAGGTTGGTTGGCCTTGGAATTCTAGAGCCTGTGGAGACCTCTCAGTGGTCTACTCCTATAGTCATAGTTCATAAACCGGATGGTCAAATCCGGGCGATAGGCTATAACAATACCACCCTGAATCCTCAATTAGAAGTTGACCACTATCCGGTTCCCACGGCCGCAGAATTGTTTAGTGAATTAGCAGGTAGTGACACATTTTCCCTTATCGACCTAAGGATGCCTTTCTGCAAATTGAACTCACAAGAAGCTTATTAAGCTTATAAAGTCACAAGAAGCTTATTTTGATGGCTGCGTGTCCCTCTGGGCCTAGCGTCCAGTCCTGGAATTTTTCAGAGCGTCATGACATAAATCACTTGTAAAATCCCCAAATGTCTCCCATTCTATAATGACATCCTAGTGAGTGGGAAGAGGGCCGGGCATGACGATTCCTTAAACAAGCTGTTAACTTCTTTACAAGATGCAGGAGGCAAACTTAAGATCGAGCAGTGCAAATTGTCGCGGCCTGAATTGAAATATTTAGGCCACATGATTAATGCTGAAGGCCTGCATTTACTGCCTGAGGTCATTGAAGCTGTCACAATTGCTCCTAACCCAACTTGTATTCAAGAGTTACAGAGCTTTTGGGGTTTTGTAAACCATTACTCAAAGTACTTACCAAACCTTGCTCATATTCTGTCACCAGTTACTCGGTTGTTAAGCTAAAGCGTAAAGTGGGTATGCGGGCCAGAATGTGACCAAGCTATGAGTAAATTGAAAGAACTATTTATTAAATCCAAGGTTTTAGTTCATTACGATCCAAAATTAAAACTGAAGCTCGTTTGTGATGGCTTACCTTACGGAATAGAGGCATGTCTGATGCATGTCATGAAGAATGGCGAATCACGTCCTATAGCTTTCGCCTCACGAAAGCTAACCCAGACTGAACAGGGCTGTAGTCATTTTGATAGAGAGGTTCTCAGTGTGGCTTGGGGAGTGAAGCGATTTCATGAGTACGTTTACGGTCAGCGATTCATATTACAGTCTGACCAGAAGGCTTTGATATGGATTTTGGCCCTAAAAAGGGAATTCCACAAATGGCTGCAGCTAGGGTTCAGCGATGGGCTGTCATGCTAAATGCATACGATTATGAGTTTGAACTTATTCCCGGCAAACCGAACCTAACTGCCGACGCGTTATCTAGACTTCCCCTACCAAATACTGAGGAGTTTGAAGAAACTGATGCCCAGTACAACGTCCTTGCTATTGAAACTGTTTCTAACTTGCCAGTTTTAAACGAGACGCTTGTTCTCAAAAGAAAACGTGATAAAATCGTGTCAAAAGTTTATCGTTACGTGAATCATGGCTGGCCTGAAAAGTGCGAAAATCTGACCTGTTACCGTACTTCACACGTCGTACTGAAATCTTTATCGAAACCAAAACTCTATTTTGGGTGCATTTTGCTTAAGAAAGCAAATCTTAAAAGATCTCCATAGTGCACACCTTGGAATAGTGAAACTGAAAGGTTTCGGCTAGGCAAAAGGTGTGGTGGCCTTAAAATAGACTCAGACATAGAAAATAAAGTGAAGTCTTGCCAAAATTGCCAAGAGAACAAAGATACTCAAGCAGCTGGGCCTAAACGTACTTGGGAATATCCACTGAAGCCTAATGCTAGGTTCCACACGGATTTCCTTGGCCCGATGGATAATTACATGTTTTTATCCTGGTTGATGCACATTCTAAAATCCCGTTCGTGCACACAATGAAAACTACAACGTCTGCACGAGTTATCGATGTGTTAAATAACCACATTGCCTAATACGGCCTAATGGACAGCTTAGTAACAGATAATGCAACACAGTTTATGTCAAATGAATTCCAAACCTGGCTAAAAACTAATAGTATCCGGCACGTGACCGGGCCTAGTTTTGCACCCTGGACCAACGGCTTGGCAGAAATCTATGTTAAGAATTTTAAGAGAGTTTATAAGGCAGCGAGGCGGCAGGGATCCACAATTCAGGAGAGCATAAATTCTTACTTATTATCAGCACGAATTACTATCTCCGCTACCACGCAAGCTACACCTGGTAAATTGTATTTTAACAGAGAATTGAAGTCTCGTCTGGATTTGTTATATCCCGATCATGCTACAACTGTTCGCCGAAAACAGTTAAGCAAATTGAAAGCACAAAACATCGTGAGTTGAAATTATATCAAATTGGTGACACTGTTTGGTACCGTGATTTTAGTATATCGAATTTTAGGTTATGGTATAGTGGCGTAGTACATAAAATAGGTGAATATCAATCCTATATAATCGTTGACACTAACGGTAATGAATATCGCAAACACCGCGAACAATTAAGACCACGTACCATTGAGAATTGTGCCGAGCAGTCACTGAAAGCGAATTTTTCCAAGTCTAAAACCGTCAAATCCAGCGTGAATATTAATGAGCGAGAACCCGTTGTTTCCGAACTTCACTCAAAATCAAAACATCGCATGTCAATTGGCGGTAAACGTCACGAGAAGCAAGTTTCTGCTGACACATTTCCTTAGAGAAAATCTCTGGGCCAATCATGGCGATCTTTGCCTGTTGCTAACAGCCGTCAATCACCAATCAAAGATCAGGCTAAATCACCTGAGAATTTACGAAGCAAGCCGCCTGGTGTCAGCTCAATAGCTGTTTATACACCCCCTACAAGTTCAGTAGACGCATCTGATAAGGCAAATATAGTACCTTTGGCTAACGATAACAGCGCTCCTATTAAAGAAATTGTACAGCCTGAAAGGTCACAGCCTCCGTTATTTGCAACGGCGCAATATTACGAACAAGCAAAAACTCCAAAACGTGTGAGAAATAAAAATACTCAAAAGCGTAAAATTGTGCCATCACCCCCGCACTGTGATGAGGCTGCACAATTTGAGAAAGCTAATAAAAAGCCGCGATTTAAAATATTAAGAAAAGCTCCAGACAAGCTTAATCTATAATCTTTTAAATTAAATAATTAACTGGTGTGACTACTACTTCTTCGTTTTTTGTTCGTAAAGTCTACTCCTACATACAAAACAGACATGATACCTGAAGTACTATGGTCTGAACGTACACTATCGGTTAAACATCTTTTCATGTTGACAAACCCCATAGAATCAAACTCCAGCCACGTGCCCGCCTCAGTGTTCTTGTGGGTTATGCTGTATCGACAAAAGGCTACAGGATATGGTTCCCGGATGATGGAAAGCTAGTGTGTGAAACATATGTTTCCTTTGATGAGAAACGACTTGGTGTACAACGGTTGCGGAACGCACAACAGTGTGAATGGGTAGATTTTGGCAGATTTTGAAGAAAGCTTGAGCTTACCTGCTCAAACCCATTGCAAAATCGTCCCAACTGCAGTAGCAGTACATGCCCAAAGGAATGCACCTGGATGGAAGAGAGTAGTAGTCCCAAGAAAAACAAAAGGAACTCATGAATGTGACATCTATTACAGATACAGTATATGGATGGTAAGCGAGTGAGATCCATGAACGATGTCAAGAAACAAGGTGAAGCCTGGAATCTTATATTTGACCCGGAGAGTTTGGACTTGAACCGAGAGAACCAAACAGCTGAAGCTGAAGGTCTTCCAGTGGAAACTCTGCATAACACAGATGAAGAGAGTAATATTGAAGATGATACAGGGAGCTCGGTGTCTTTGTTAGTGGACACTAGTGAGTGAACTCCTGAGGTGCACTGTGTGGAGGTTGAAGCCCCAAGGACTTACCATGAAGCAATGACTAGCCCGATGGAAAGAGACTATGAACGATGAGATTAGTACTCTTCAGAATCGTCAAGTATATGATGAAGTTCCGAAGCCAGCAGATGCAAAAGTTGTGGGTTCACGCTGGGTTTATACTTTGAAGAGGAACGCCGAAGGGAAGACGGTGCGTCATAAAGCACATCTTGTAGCACAGGGATTTTTTCAACGTGTAAGTTTGGACTATGCAGAACCTTTTTCACCTGTAATCTCCTTCACCTTGATTCGATTTTTCTTTGTCCTCCTTGTATGTTTTGACTGGGTGCGTACCCACTTGGATGTTAAATGTAGTTCTTCATGGTAGTTTAAAATGGGGTATGGCATTTAAATGTGGCCGTGTCAACAAACTAGACCCCACGTTCACCCAGCTAGATTTCGTAAACTTTTTGCAGCCAACTGTGTGTATATGTTATCTAGATCTGTGATTGTACTTGTTGTAGCGGCCGAAGCTACGACTGTCGAGGTGCTTGTAGCCTCGCCGACATCAAGATGGTTTTGACCTTTAAATTACTAGTCCGAGTGGCAGTTTTTACTTTCCAGGAAACAGCACACGTACTACTGGCCCGGTATGGGTAACAGAGTCATTTATCCTAATCACGTAGGCTAACTAAGTAACTTTAAAGGCGGGTATTCGCTGCCACCAGGTTGGTGGTTAATTGCAGTCCTAAGTAATAAGTGGTTTTCTTAATTAGTTAACTCCAGCAATTAATCTTACTAGCCAGCAACTGACGTTTCACAAACTCTTGGTTTATTAAAACAGTCTGAATATAAAGAACACAAGTATTTACATTTAGCACTAGTATTAACAAGAACGCTTTACGTGAAAGCAACGGGGTATTAACAAGAACGCTTTACGTGAAAGCAACGGGAATTTTACAATTAAAATTCAACAAGAATTTGCATTAAATTCAATTTCAAACTTTACATCACGATGCAAAGAGTAAGCAACAATTTCGACTAGAAAAAGTGTTTTGGGAACTCGCAAGAACCCTCTGTTAAGTGCAAACCGCGGGAATTACACGAAATTATCCAAGACTGTGTTTCCTAAGTCCGACTTAAGATCAAATCTACAAGTTTAAGAGTTTGTTTCAATTGTGCGACAAAAGATCAAATCTACCGATCAACAAAAACGTTCACATTAGTTCGGGACAACTGGCCATCGCAGTCTTGGCTTCTGCAAATCTAACTGGTTTAAGTGATCATTTAGTGTTTAGATTAAATTAATAACAATAAACACGTCGAACAAAGCTGGTTTTTAGGAAGGGACCGTGAACCCTGACGTTAATGGGGGTGGGGAACCAGAAATGCCAATGGCGTCACCTCCCATAATTCTCAAAGCTAAGGTTAGTTTAAGTTAGAACTAAAATTTTGAATGGGGTTCCAAAAATTAAATTTTCTAAGTTAACACTAGTCTAATACGAACCACTACCTTTGCCCGGCATGGCAACATTCGGACGGGACATCTCCTTTACCGACTGGCGTAGCTACCTCTAGCTTTGAGATCTGTTGAGCATGTGCTGGGAAGTGAGAGGAGCTGGGGCTTTTTATACAAACATGGAGGATTGTCGCGACCAAAGCGCGGACGCCGAGGAGAGCTACGGGGATCTGATTGGTGGAGGGCTTCGAGAACAATGGAAAAGTTGGCAGAGCAAAGGGTTTTTGTTTGGGAGGCCGTTTGAAGGAACAACTATACAACTGAAGTGATAGAGATAGGCCAGTTTGAGTTTTACTCATGTTTACAACGTGAAAAGGCCTTTAATTTACAATAAATGTTTTCATATTGAACCACGATGTTATGCATACCGATTATAGAAGGAAAGATCTCAATAAATGCAGTTTTTAATAGAAGGAGTGCCAGTTTTTCTTTGGGAAATGGTAGCCACATTGTTTTTCTATTTACAAAAATGTTTCCGGTAAAATTCGTAACAACTGTTGCCTTAAGCTCCGGTCGTGGTGATGGCAAAAGATTACGTTAAATATTCATAAAAAGAAAAGGTTAAATGTACCAGCAAGTTTAACAAGATGCTATAACGCATTTAAGTGATTTAAATATTATTTGTAGCCGCAGATAATTGGTTTTGGCAGTTGGAAATTTCTCAAAGACATTCAAAATCGTCACCTTAAATATGTTTAAGAAATATCAAACAAAGTGTGTCTGTACATTCAAATGAGGTTCAGTACGTTCATAGAGGAAGCCTAATAAAACACTATGCTAAGGTATTTGGCTTAATGCCAAATGTAAATAAAAGAAAAATAAGTACAATTTTTACAAGTTGAAAAATGGCGTCTCGTGCGTTGCGTGTGTTAAGGCTCGGTTTGGAAGGTTTTTCAAATGACTGTAGTTCAAGTTAGGGTAGGAATTTTGAGGATCTGTTTCCGGGGGAACACAGATAAAGTTGTTGGTTATTAAGAGCTGCAAAGTTGAGACGGATCGGTCCATTTTTCGTGGCGTTATAGTTGGTCAAAGTTGGTGTTTTCACGGTGCCGTAGCACAGAGAAAAAAAAAACTGTTCGTTGCCGTAAACGAAATTTCCCTCAGTTTTTTGATGGTTTGAGCAGAGGTCGCGTCTCAAATCAAGTGAAGAACCCTGCCTCTTTTACATTGTGTATGTAGATGACCTGGCGACCTTTGCACGAGATCAAACTGCACTTGTGAATGATGATGCAATAAGGCGTATTGCAACGAAATTTGTTGCAACAATCTTGGTCCTTTAAAGAAATTCCTTGGAGTCAGTAATGGAAATCCAATCATGCATCAACGTATATATACAGACACTATCCTAAAACAACACAAAATCGCATGGAAATCAAAGATTTTGTGATCCAGTACAGTTCCACTAAATGCAGGTGAAAAATTGGAAGTTGGTATTGATGCCAGTACCCTCTTGTCGCAGGAAAGAACAACAATATCGTATTTTGATTGGAGCATTGATGTTTTTATCGTCTTGCACAAGACCGGACATCAGCTTCGCCGTCACAGCATTGGCGCAGTATTGCAGTAAGCCAATGATCCACCACGTGGTTCTAGCGCAGAAAGTACTAGCCTATGTTCAACAAACAAAGGACTTGAGTATCACGTGTGATGGTGTAGTGAAAGAACAGAAACCTCAGTTCATCTATGTTGACAGTTCATGGGCTTCGTTCATAGAAGATAGATAGTCGTGGACTGGATACGTAGGATTTTTAGTCCACGTACTAATTATATGGCGAGTTTTTAAACAAAAATGTCTCGCTCTATCAACCATGGAGGCAGTATTCGTTGCGCATTTCCGAAGCGGTCAAAGAATTTATTTGGTTATCAGCAATATGCAACGAAATCCAGTGACTTCCCCGTAGTTTTGCCGCCAGTTGTATTTTGCGATAACGATTCGCTATTGCATTCGCAAGAGACAATAAAGAACATAATTATGAAATCAGAACACATTGATCTGCGATACAAATTTGTGAGATAAGGTCTTCACTAGGGTGATTTTGTGCTTATGAATGGTTTCGAGAAGCTCTCTTATCAACGCAATGCAGACCTGTAATCATGACAATCAGAAAAGGCCAGGACTGTTAAGAAATACAGGTTTCCTCACTGATCTTAAAATATGCTATATAAATATGTAAGTCAAGATATATAGCTTTAAAGTATTTTCAGTTTATTTGAAATATTAATTATTTAATGAATAATTAATTGTGAATGTATGTTTTCAATTATATTTATGACTTTTATGATATACCCATAATATTATTAACATGATATTTTGATTCATTTTTTGATTTGGTTTGACCCTATATGTAAATAATATGTAAATTAATGTTTAGTCTGGTGAGTCAGCCATGTTGGATTTTAGTGATGTAACTTGCGCTGCTGTGGGAGAAAATAAACTTCCATAAGTTTTGTTTTTAAACCTCTCAGTCATTTATTTATGGAACTAACAAGTTGTAGTTGTCTTCTAAACCTACCTGATCCAAACAAGTGCAGTTTAACACGACACTTGGACTGTCTCTGTGCCTCTGTTGCCCACTGCGACATGGTCTCTTAGACCTCAGCCTCGCGTCGCTAATTGCTACAGCTTTCGACCTTCTTGTACCACCACCTACGATTCTTCAGACTGTCTGCCTGCTCTGGACCGTTCACCACTTCCACTACCTGCGACAGTACTTGCTCACCTTGTTGCTTTCAATTTCCAACACCTGCATCCTTGGAGGGATCACGTCTTCCGCGATTGTCTGATCAACCCTTTCAGCTTCAACCCAATCACTGTCATCACGCCGTCTGTTGTTCCCTAGCGTTCCTCGACCCTCGTCTCTATTGGACTATCGATTTTTTTCCGGCATATGGCTGCCTTTCCAAGTTGTCGCCGTTAGCCATTGCACCGATTCGTTTTGGAGGTGCCAGCTGTACCTCTTGCGCGCCTTAAGATCCTCCAAGTGACTCTGTTTCATTTCAGCTTGCTTCTTGTTTGCGGATTGCACGAGTTACGCTTGTTTTCACTTCTTGATTCTGCTTTCCTTTCATGTAGGAGTACATAAAAATAATAATAATAAATATATATGAAAAAGAAAAAAAACTTTGCACATAGATTCTGGGTAGAAAAAAAATTATTGTTTTGAATACCGAAAAATCGGTCGACTCAGCATTTCTACTTTGGTTCAAGTTCATGACTTATACTCACAGTTTGATAACGCAAAACCAAAAGTCAAAGATCTACAAAGGTTTTCCCCTCGAAACTTGCAAATTTTCGACAACCTTTACTGGTTGTTTCGTCAGGCAGTTAAGC
>JAHWFP010077524.1:0-29217 GCA_023313725.1 Lithobius niger
CTGTGAAGCAAATTATTTATTCGAAATAACAAATTAATTTTAGTAACATTCTGCAGTTACTTCAACTCTTCAGATTATAACTGCTTATATTTTTTGATTTTTTGAAATACCTGGTAATATGATTTTAATATAATTTCTGTAGCATAGCCTTGTGCTCGTCGTGCAGGGAAATGAAAACACCAATAAAAAGACAATACCTTTAATGCTTCGCAGAGAGATAATGATCTTACAATGGATATTCTGTACACATCGTCATCTAATAGCTCATCAATGGTTTCGTAGAAATCGTTGGCTTTCTGAATGGTTAATGATGCTGTTAAAAAAGTGTAATAGCTTTTGCTAACTATCAGCACAAGGAGCAATGCCATGAATAATACAATCTGACTGGACCGGTTTCGTGGTAATTCAGTTAGTCCTGTAAAAATGCATTTTATTACAAATTTCTCAGTAAAATATGTACGGCAAATCGGAATACATTAAATACACTAAAAGGAAGAAAATACGATCTAGTTCACTGTTATCGAAGTTACTACTTCATGTGTGAAGTAATACCAGCACCGGAATAGTTTTTGATAAAAATATAGCCTATAAAAGTGCACATGTAAAACAATAAAACACGACGTTTCGGAGATAATTTGCACCCCGTTATCAAGTGTGGATATCCGCACAAAGGCTTCGTACACAAATAAAAGAACACAAAATCATGTTATGGCAGACACATCTTAAAAATAAAAATTTTAAAAAGTTTAAAAACCAAGAACCTATGTATTGCTGGCCGAAACAGCAAATACAGTAGGGAGACCAGCAAGACGACTTCTTACCTGCACTCGTCTATTTCTTGCTTAACCCTACAATGACAAACATCTAAAATACAAGATTTGATTTGTGAGTGTTGATAACCAAATCTGTAAAGTAGCCTCAAGACCAATAGCTAGTTGTTATCTTCATCACGTCAGTGTCTACTACAGTTACTTACTTACCAAATATAAGTAAGTATATTTAGTATCTCTAAACCGTAATTTAGTATCTCTATATTACTGTGTTTATCAAAGGAATTGCAACGAAAAATATCCTGCTTGCCTATTAGTTTTTTTAGATTTTACATCCATTTTTGTTTGACTTAGCAGAGTCAGTACCAAAGGACTCATTAATAAGTAACTAAACATCTAATTATTCACTCATATGCTACAGAAAGGCTACTATACGAACGTCCATACAATTATTAGCTTAGAAAATGTCTACACTTATTTCCAGTCAAACCAAACAACCATCACCATGGAATAGATAATTGTACAATTCCCAAAGTCTGGCTTGGAATTCAATCTGGCATTCACCAGACTTCACTTGCTTATGTTGGTTGCATCTCGGAGAAGCATCACGAGGCCGTGGTGCACGTTGGGACTGCTTTTTCTGCTTGACGGCAAGATGTAAAAGTTGGCATTAGTTGCGAAAGAGTTAACTGTGCACTTATCCCTCCATAGTGAGGATGCACTAACAAACACCCAGCAATTATGTTCGTCGAAAGGAAAAATTTGGGTGAGATTTTGAGCAAGTTGATGGGCGGATGTTTTTATTTTAGGTTCTCTAAGGAGGAACAAGCGTGCATTGAAAATTCAGAGCTACTTATTAAACTACGGAGGGCGACACCTTACTATTTCTACAATAAAAACTAGTTTGGTCACAGTTGATACCCACTTTGCTTCTTTGACCAGTGTATGATTGTGTTTTTGCTACTGCACTGTCTTAGAACGTGTGAGCACAAACTTGAAAAATTTTAAATTACTTATTACTAGCTACGTGCAGGTAATATTATTGTTTTTAAGGATCAAAATGAGGGTGGTGTTCAGTTTCAGTAGACTGTCCGAAGGAAACTCCTGTATAGAGCAGTGACACGACGTAGTATTATTGTACATAACTCTATGCTGGAGCCTTAATGGGTTAGCTGCAAGGGGCACTGCAGAGAGAAACAGAAGGCCGTCATACTGAAGCCGATGCTGTGAAGAGTGATTTCTTAGACCTAAAACGCGCGATTTTTGTTAGAGAAAACAACGTTATTTTAAGCCTAAGAAATCCTCTCTTTCGTTGTTTTTCCCTCCATTTTGATGTAGTGCACCTTGTAGTTAAGCCCTCCAAAACCCATACTGGTGCCAATCTGGTGCCAATATGGCGGCAAATGTGACTGCTCTATTGTATAAGTGTTTAAAAAACTGAAGGTATACAAAGCATTTCATTCATGTTTCCATAAGTACACATACAGACATACCTATTTGCAATAGAGCACACACTAAGGACCATCTTGCATTCTTCGATGAAGTGTAATCAGAACTGCCAAACTTAGATGATAGTAGAATACAAATAAATATAAGACTGCAAATCCCGAAAAACGTCCACCACAAAGGTTTAGGGAATGGCCGAGTATACGTCAATGCATCAAACGAATTTGATGTGGACTGTGGTTTCTGAATGACTGCAACAGCAGGAACTATCCTTACATATGCTGAATAATCCACAACGGATAATCGTTCTAATGTCAAAGATAAATGAACTGCAGAGAATTCAATTTCCTGAAAGAAAAAAAAATTCCTTTATCAACAAATATTTGCAGTCGTAACAGCTTATTCGGGATTGAGACAGAATATTCAGATTTGCACATCCAGGTAAGCACAAGGAATTTCTAAGCTTTTGTTCTTGACTGAGAGTTGAGGTCCACTAGATGTGATCAACTAAAATTGGCGCAACTAGCAAACTTATTTACATTGTTTTAACTAGCTGGACAATTGGAAAATTTGAATAGCTCTAAAGGTCAAATACATTGAACCCGCATTAGAGTTCAAACGGTTTACTTTTGTTGTTAGTCTACGGCAACGTGTATCCACGCTTCACTATGCTTTCAACGTTGAATTTTTACTTGATACACAATGTCTGTTTTAGTTGTTAGACATGCATTGTGTCAATAAAATTGCCCAATGACAACCCACCCATAACACTCATGGTTATTTACTTTCAGCTCTCATTTGAATAATTTGGTCAACTAGGCTTAACTATGGTGCCCTAATGATCTATTTTGGGACAATTCTCTTCAGCGTCACATCGGAATCCAGCAAACCTACAGCGTCATATACTGTCAATTTATTTGTGTTTTGTTGTAACAATGGTTCCATGATATTTGGTAACTTTCAAGATTTTTCGCCAAATCATTTTTTTCTGTTAGATAAGCCATTTATAAAATTTGACCTGGCGTGTCATTGGGTTCCAGCCGAACCAGCTGCATTTATTATTCAGTCGACTGTGGTTGCTTACTTTGCTCGGGTTTTCTGGGATCCTAGCCAAGTTCACATTTCAACCAGGGTTTATTTACTTTTTGTGCAACGCCGTACTGAGCTGATGAAAAGCAATATAACGTAAGAACAAAGCAATCCCTATAAATTTCGGGACACTTTGATAGGTTAAGCCTACAAACAAACGCACTTTTCGATGAATCATTCCAACAAGTCCTGTCCAATTGCCATCAATTAACGCTCCAAAAGATCTGCTTCGATCAACAATGTACTCGTATCTGTAACGAATAAAAAATTATAAGACATCTTTAAGTGGAATAGCGCATACGTGCCACATATTACCTTTTAACCTCCAATATACACAAAGCTTGTACTCTCACCTGAATCCTAGGTATTTAGAAATAAGTTTCGTGAAATGCACTGCATAACCTCTGAATTCGGTAACATTTCCGTTTGTTATGACTTCTGCAACAGGTGGCAACTAAGAAGACAACCAAAAAACATTCATAATATATCACTGCTATGTGCAGTTCCACAACATGAATAAAAACGGCTCGTAAATTAGTATTTGCAGTCTAGCAATCATACCAACACAAGTGAACGTGTTTAGTGGTCACAGTTGGCATTTTAACTTTTAGGTATAGAATATTAAATCCCAATTTTAAGGATAAATAGGGATTTATAACAAGGAATCCTATTTTAAATCTCTCTTTCTAATTTTGGGCGTGATTCATACGGGTCTAGGCCATAAATTTATGGTACATTTAAAAAAAAAAACCTTTTTTGGCTTATTAACAAATTATGGAATAATTCAGGCGAACTATACACAAACAACTGAAAACCTAAAAAGTGTAAACAACATTTAACGAGGAGGATCGGGTAGGAACTAAGAGGCAAGAAGATACAAAGGAAATGCAAGTAAATATCTTCAGAGCTGCAACTAAAACCACAGGTTTTAATTCCAGCTGCTATAGAGAGTCATTGGGAATAAAATCCAGCATATGCTACTGAAGAGCCATAAAGAATGAAATCGAGCAGATGCCACTGAAAAGCTACAGTGAATAAGCTCCAGCAGCTGCTGCTGAAGAACTGGATAGAATAATATCCAACTGCCGTAGCTGATCAGCAATATAGAATAAAGGCGATAGATACTACTGAAGACCCATAGAGAATAAAATCCAGCTGATACCACTGAAGAGTCATAGACAATAAAATACAGGTGCTGTGGCTAAAGAGCCATATAAAATAAAATACAACCCATGCTACTGAATAGCCATAGAGAATAGAATCCAACAAATGCTGCTGTGAATAGCCACAAAGAATAAAATCCAGCAGCTGCGGTTGAAGACCGATAGAGAATAAAAGCCAGCAGATTCTTCTGAACAGCTGTCGAGAATTAAATGCAGCAGCCATTGCTGAATAGTCATACAGAATAAAATCATGCAGTAACAATTGAAAAGCCGTAGAGAATAAATTGCAAAAGATGAAGCTGAAGAACCATAGAAAAGGAAAACTAGCAGCTGCTGCTGAAGAGCATAACAGCATAAATTCCAGCTGCTCAAGCTGGAGAGCTACTGAGAATGAAAACTAGCAGATGCCACTGACTAACCGTAGAGAATGAAATCCAATAGATGTCAGTGAATCACCATAGAGAACAAGTTCCTTCAGATTCTGCAAACGAGCCATAGACAATAAAAACCAACAGCTGCGGCTTAAGCACCTTACATAACAAAACCCAGCAGATGCGTTTGAAGAGCCGTAGCAAACAAAATCCAGCAGATCCCATTGAACATCTGAAGATAATAAAATGCAGCTGTCGTGACTGAATAGCCATAGAAAATAATATCGCGCACCTGTGGCTGAAGAGCCATAGAGACCAAAATTCAACATTTGCCACTGAAGAGCCTCATAGAGTAAATTTGGAAGAAAGGAATCCCACCGAGTTATCGCAAGTTGATGTCGTGATTGCAAACTCCAAGGTATTCCTAACTAAGACTTCAAACGTTAAATAAAATTAGTAAAAATTTTACAGGGTGCATAATAATTTGTTGTTTGGTGGAACTCCTTCAAAAAGCAAAAGACTTGGCAGAAATACTTAACAAGTTTTGTTTTGTGCCATATACTTACGTGAGCTATTCCAATTTTCAATTTGAATCCTTTAAGAGGCAAATGTATTTTGGTTGGCTTGTCGGTCCAATGATCCATCCTGTAAGATGCTGTCAAATAACAATGGATGTTGTTTGGACCATCAAACGCTATTTTACATATTTCGAAGCTATTATCCTGAAAGCATATAAAAGATTAACATAAGAAGAACAAATAAAGGAACTGTCAGGTCAGTTTACGTAAATTTGTTAGATTGTTAGAATGTTAATTTTTCACTAATTCTCTGATATTCAGAGTACAGACAGACATTTAGATGTTAACCCTTAGCTCCATGGCGGCAACAACCTCAACGAAGGCCAAAAACTTGGTCCTAATGTGAGCCACGAACTTTGTGAAGGGTCATCTGGAAGTGGGAGTAAAGCAAGAAAGCAGACACTTGTGGTTAGCATCATCACCTCCATACCAAGAGAATATCAGATCGAATCCCATGACTGGCCCAGCGATTTCGAAAACATTAAACAGAAGTTCATTCATCATTAAGGGTTACGCAAAAGGGAGGCAGGTACGGTAGATAATTTTAAAAATTCCTAAATTGTAAAACAAGGCCATTACATAATATAGTATTTATCACCTATGGCTCACACCCTCAGTTACAAATTTAATATCTGAATTCTGAATAAAACTGGAAAAAATATCTGAAATGTTGAAAAATATTCTTATAATTAGTCCAAAATATTAAATAAGGACATTATTATTATTTTTTGTAAACTATACTTCTCGCAATATTTTACATAGATGTAAGATACGTTGCCTAACTTTATACGAGTTACAAATATCAGTATTTCTTTAATGACTTTTTTTTCAGAGGAATATTTTAATTTTTACGTGTTTCAAAGTTGTAGCAATTTGAAAGTTTACCTGAAGTTTTGCAGCAGGAGAGAATAAGTAGACGTTGGTATCCAGGGTCATTGATCGTGACAGTGAAGTATGATGTAGAATACGTTCCTTTTCCACAGCCGAGTCTAGCATAAATAGCCATGTATGTTCTTTGCGAAGATGATTTTTGCTAGCTGCCTAGAAAAATGAAGTCCAAGATTACCATCACTTTTAACAAGCTTTCTTTAAAATGTTAAATCTCTGGATGTGTGAAAAAAAATGATATGGTGGTAATAGGAACGATAAGTTGGGCGGACCTGATCTACATTCGCAATGAGACACTGTGCAAAATTTACCACGATACATGCCAAGCCATTGTATTTTTCAAGTTACTTATTTTTATTTGTTTTCGATATTTTCACGTATGTCTAATTCAATTAAACATATTTGTTATTATTATATCTTATATACTATAATAAGCACTAGCTGTACCCCCAGCGTAACATACGCCGGCATGCTGGTTCCCACATACCTGAGTGTAACACTGTAGTGTGCCCCGGTTTCCCCTATTGTGTGGTCTGAATATCCTCATCTCTGCTCCCTCTTTGAACCCCTGCTGATTTGTGTTATAGAAGTAAATGTTTATTTTCATTGGAGGACGTTTCTCTGTTCTGATACCAAGCCCAACAAACCCAACAACGATTGTGCATGCAGTGATTGTTACTCAACCAACTTTGAAACTCTTCCAAGTCGGCTCTCAAGAGATAGCATTAGTTATTAATGCAATATGTCGATTGTTATAGGCCACATCTGTTTGTTTGACATTGTTGGTCGCTCGCCCTCTTTCATTATACACCCTCTTTCATTGTAGTGCATAATAATGATGAATTTGCTTGCCCAACCTAAGCGTATTATATAGATAGATATTTAGACATAGGTGTATTTTATTTAGACGTGTATAATTCAGTTAAACGTGCATAGAATTCGACATCTATAAACGATACAGAAATGATTTGAACGTATGTCTAAAGAATTATACATACAGGGTGGTCAATAAAAATGTAAACGATAAAGAAACGTCATAAATACTTTATTGAGATTTTCATGTTCTGATACGTCAGATATGTTAAGAAAACTTGAAATTTCGTTGACATGACGTTGAGTTTAATTCGACGAAGTAAATGTATGCTCAAATTGAGCTCCCGAAATTGAATACTATTTTCTATTCTAAGTGTGCAGTTGTTGACGACAGTCTAAAGAGTGTCTTGCGCTACAGCCCAAATATCCCTATGAATGCTTGAGTTTGTGACTAGATTTAGGGTTAAGTTTGAAGACTTTTTCCTTTAGGTGACCCGACACACACACACAAAAAAAAAGAACAAACACATTCTCCAAATTAAAATCATCGTCGTTGTCACATAAGCGACAAATGCTTAAACGTCGTCGTTTATCTGTTTCTGAAAGTACTTGGAACATTTGGGTTTGTCAGGGAAAAGGTTAAGTTCTTCTTTAGCATTGTTAGCTCTGACGTTCTTTTATTGTTGCGAGCTAGAGATCGCCGACTTGAAGATGCCAGTGAATGTGGAGAGATTGCGTAAAAGTGTGAGAAGAAGTCCACGAACGTCATCAAGACATTCGTGGACTTCTTCTCACCGTTGGCGTACGAACTGTCACTGGACTACCTGAATGTTCTGCATTTTGGTTCAAAATAGTTCCATTTACCAACCGCAGTATTGTACATCGTGTTGGAACATACAAGATTGCATATTGCGTTGTTGTGACGTTTTAACAATGAAAATACGATGTTGAATTGTACATTGAACCACCATCTTTGGAATTATGCGAGAGTGAAATCAATACTGCAGAAACAAAATTTGAGGCTTTCTTAACACACCTGACTTATGAGAACATGAAAATATCGGTTAATAAAATATTTACGATTTTTCTTTATCATCTACATTTTTATTGACCACCCTGTATGTTAAAATTCATCCAAATTTTATGAGGGGCATATCTGGTGAACCCAAGTGCTCCTTCACGAAAAGAAAAAGCCCAACATTTCGATGGCATTGAAGCTGCCGACAGACGTAATGACTTTGGGAGGAATTTCAGCAAACCAGACATCATGCTGATTTCCGTGGGCTATCAGTTTTGCTACATATTAAAAATCATCACCTCCTAAGATTTAAACAATCACAGAAAATCAGAGCCGCGCACTTAATTTAAACAAAAACTACCCTGTTATGAATGCGTGGACAAGTATTTATAAATGAAATGTTGAAAATAAGTCTTTTCTCAGCATGCACTGCAAGCTTGATGCTCTTGTTGACAAGGCCTCTGCTACGACTTGCTTGTAAAACGGTGAGTGTTGCATTATTTTTACCCTTTAAATCTTTACGTGTTGTTATACTAGCATGGTTCTTTTTTTTTTAATTTTCCGTTTCTTTTTTCTTACTGAAGAAGTCTCCGTTAGAGAGTCGAAAATTTTACCCTAAAAACTGCTTGTTTGGAGGGCACGCTATTGTTCAATGATCTTTTTTTTTTACTTCACACCCATCTTCTGCTTTTTTGCATAGTACATATGCTAAAATAAGCAATTACCAGATATCTGTAATTCGTTATATACATATGTTTAAAGATGATGTCACCATCCTAGAAATATGACCAAGATCTGAATATCTTGCAGTTCTAGTTAAGTTCAATAATGAAAAGAAAGCCCATAGATGGAGGTACCCTCTTTAATCACATGTGTAATCAATTTGCACATAATTCAACCTATGTGAATATGATTTAAACATTTGGCTAAATGAATTACACACATGTCTAAATTATTTAGACATATTTGTAAATTGATTATCGTGTTTTAAACGGCCATTTTAAGATATGTGTTATTCAATAGCAAATACGTTCACTTGTTTTAGACGTAGGTCTGCGTGAAAACGCACCACGCAAACGTAAAAAGTAGATACAAAAATCTACGGCTTGCCGTACACATCACCACATAATTGACATTTAGCAAACGAATTTCTCGGACGATATGTGATTATTGGTATAAAATTTTTAGTATTCTATTAAGACTATAGATAAATGAACATATGAACGTTTTCGTCATCACACTGAAATAGGATTCGAAGCAGCAAATTGATAACGACATTCAGTAGATGCGCGAACTTCTTTCTATTTATCGATGTGGAACGTTAATTTTTTCTACAGGGTGGTCCACAAAAAACTGACGACCCACAATTTTGTTAAGTCCAACTTTTTTAGTTAGCACCCCTCACAGCCAGGAGAGTACAGAACTTAAATCTAATGACCTGGGAAGATTCCCAACCGCTCCTGGTTCTGAGGGGTGCTAACTAGAAAAATTTGACTTGGAAAAATTTTGGGTCGTCAGTTTTTTGTGGACCACCCTGTGTATTTATCAAATAGGATTCGAGGCAGCAACATGATATTGACAGTCTGTAGATTTACTGCAAATTTTCTTCTGTTCACCGATGTGGAAATACTCATCACAATTAACTTCCACTCAGTATGTTCGTAATTATTTCACTAACTATGTTCATTGTAATTACACAGCGAGGTGTTCTATTAGCTAGAAAATCATCAACTGGAAAATCATCAACTTGACAACATCTTCCAGTTAACTATCCTACAACCCAGGAGTCTCTTAAAGAACATTTTCCCCAATTAACAGCCGCGATGCTTATAATTTTTTTGCAACATAGAGTCTGAATCACCATGTTATCAGGGGCAGCATATATATAAGAAACCATGCTGCCATTGGTGGGAAAAAAACGAAACCGAAACTCCCCAATGATAATGAAAAGTTGGTACTCAAAGCGCTTTTTTCTTAGTACGTTTTACGGCTGCAAGAGGACAACGTGCATGGTCCGTAAGCTAGCGACGAGCGCCGGAATCCATTATAACAGAATAATGATGGTCACTCCCACGTCCTAAAGGACGTGTATAGAATTAATTCGTTCCTGGTGTTATTAATTAACTGTGCGTAAGAATCGCTAGGATTTACTTCACCCCCCAGTAAGTACGTTTAACCATAGACACCATCTGCACCTGGACTACTCTACCGTACATACCATATCAGCAAGAAAGTTGAATGTAGTTTCACCAACTTACCCAAACGATAGCATGCTGCTGACAAGAAAAACTACACCAAACAACAAACTTCATTGAAGGGGTGTACTCGCTTGCTGTAGTGAAAAGGAAATTAACGCTTCGATCTGTTTCTAATTTAATTATTGCCGCCATTATGAAAGCTGAAGATAGACTGTGAAGGAGAAGTTCCTCATCTGCACCACGAAAAATACGAGTACAAAAATGGAATAAGGCGAATGTACGCAAAGGCTGGTAATACATAAAAGTAAATAATATTAAATGAGTAGGGTAGAAAAAAGAGAAAATGACAGCACATTAAATTGTGTGTTGTGGCGGCATTCATCTACGGAGAATGATTTGAAAATTTTGCTTACCTTTATTAGTGATCAGATACACGAAGTGCCAATTGATTCTTATGAAATATTCATTCAGAGCTTTTAAATATGAAGCTAAATTTGTTTCTGTAAAGCAAGACCCATCCACATTAATTGCTGAGCCCAACTTTTATTTATTGACGTACTCGTCGAAGAGAGAATGACGAAAAATAGCAAAGTGGGAGAGCTAAAGCAAAATTAGACCGAACCAAAAGACTGGGGAAAGGGTTGGGGAACTTTAGGGTTAAATTAGGGTGAAGAGGGATTTACAAAAAGGCTTACTTTAGGTTGGAGGAAAATAGCCTAACCACAATCGGGCCTATACTCGATGCCTAACAGCCAAAAATCCCCCTAATTTTGGGACCTAGCAGGGGTTGAGGGAGGACCAGCCGGGTGGCTGGCCCGAAGGCTTTCTGATTTTACCATGCTGGCCCCTTGCTTAAATACGATCTGGTTACCCCTGGCAACCGCGAAATAGCCAGGGTATTATGGGTAATGGAAAGTTTTAGGGGGTTCTAGAGCAGGAACCGGAAATTAAATCATAAGACAGAGATAATGTCCACCTATGTAAGAATGGACACCCAAGACTAAGATTGGCCATTGGCCCCAGCAAACATGCAAGTAACAAGATTTGCGACAGAGAAGCTGAACACGAATACTCACCTGAACACGGACTTTTGCATGTGTGTTTATCCGTCTGTTTGCATTTGTGGATGTATTAGTATGTTTGGGACAAGTATCAATTTTTGATCAGCCCAACTCCGTGTTCGTAAATAAATCAACGAAATCCACCCCAAACCAAAACTGGACACTGTTTTGCAACAAGGAACCAAACCACATTTTCTCCAAATTCGAGTTAACATTACGAAGCCATGGCAAAAATGCCCAGATGTATTAACTTAGAAAAAAATGAATGACTCTGTTGGAATTTAGCCATGAAATCGTATAAATAGAAATTAATTTTATTGCATTTCTGGACTGTGCAAGTGATTCTAAGCAACTTTCCCTTGACATCATCCGTCTAAATTTGTTAGTATAGATTTTACAACAGGCGTATGGATTTAGAAAAAAAAAACAATAACTGACCCTGTAAGACTTAGCCCCAAAACACAAATTTCGATTGGCCATTGAGCATTTTATGCCATTTTATACCTAAATATTACAATTTTATAAAATAATTTTTAACGAATAAAAGGTCTGCCGACCTGTTTAATAAATCAGTACTGCAAAACAAACATACCAAGTTTTCTGAATTTATTATTGCAATTTACGTTTAGAGCTAATTTACAGAAAATGGACTTTGTGAGGGTGGGTTTCCTTGTTGCGTAACAATGTCCAACTGGTGTAAGTGAAGCCAGCAAGTTTCCAAAAAGGGTCTGTCTTTGAAAGTAATAATGTAATTCAACCAGGGAAAGGGCGCCAAGGTTAATACTATTAGCCAAGTAAATCGCACCAAATAAAAGTTCGAAAGCTAAATGAAAATTAGAATATTGTTACTGGCGGTAGCAATCTACAAGTTTTCATTTAACGTCCAAAGTATAATTTGGTGCGATTAACTACCTGGATTAACCGGGGCGGGCTATCACTGGTTGAATGATATCACTACTTTCAAAAGCCGACCTTTTTTGGAAACATGGCGGCTTCTCTTATACCAGTTTTGGTTTTGGGTGGATATCACATTTTTCATAGGGTTGTGAATATACAAACTGTCACACAGTCTTATTGTCACCTCTACCTGTTTTTCTGGAGGAATTTCATGTCATATTCATAATTTTAATATTTTCCATTGTCTAATTAGCCATTACATTAGAGAAGTTGACATAGTTGAGACAATTTACATTTGAAAGATTAACAATATGCGTTGCGTATAGATATTTTGGAGGTCCTGTAAGGATAGGCCATCCACCGGGAGATAAGGATCCAGACGTAGTGTACGAGCTGTTCGTCCAGCCAGTTTGCTCCTGGAAAGTATTCCACTGACAGATCGGTCCCAGAAATAATAATTTTTAAACTTTTGTAGGTGTAAGAAAGCAGCACATTGATTTTCCACAAAGTGTCCAAGTTTTAGAAATGCAATTCAAGATTTTACACAAATATTCTAGGATAAATAACACGGTAAACGATAAACAAAGTTAATGAAAGTTAATCAAAGAAAAACAAAAGATATGTAAAAACTAAAACACAAAAAATCTTTTTTTGATGGACACACCATACTTTATTCTCAGAGTATGAAGATAGTAAAACACAGAAAAAATATTTGAGGGAAACATAATTAATCAAAGTAAGGTCATAGCTAACTTTTCTTTTGGTATTTGAATGATAAAAGGTCCACCATGATCAAGTGACGAACGTTTAAACAGATAATGATAATTTCACTGCAATTAGTGTGGAGAAATGTGAAATGCCATTTATTTCTGGTGTTTTTATTAAAGAAGATAAAACGTCCGATTCCTGCCATCGCCTAGTCTATGTATGCAATTTTCTGAGGAAATTTCTCAGGATGCTTTTCTCAAGCTGACGTCTGGATCCTAAGATGCTCCAGATGAGTACCTGGGTTAAATTTAACTAAACGTTCAGGCCAATATGGTAACAACACTATGCGATGACCCTTTATAATGGACTATTGATTTGTACCTTTTATCTGGCGTGAAGCTTTCATGAACCAGAATCATAAAAGGAAACTCCGATATTTAGCTAATGTAAACACCAATCTACCTTATCACACACTTATACAAAATGTTTGAAAGAATTTTGACGCAATATCTTGCATCTTTTAGTCGCCTACGTGTTGAGGGGGGGGGGCGTGGAAATATAATTCTACATACAAAGTTTTTTTATGTATATCTAGGTTAGACTTATGAGTTTTAGGGTTTAAACAATGTCTTTTAGTCTTTGTTACAATGGTGACAATGTTCTTTCGTATTACAGAGCGTAGTATTGTTTAGGTATGCCATTGGTTGATTGTATGCCTTGTTGTTCCCAATCAGGGAGTTGGTTGCTGTTTCTGTCTAAAATGTTGGAAGGAATTTGAAACTAACCCTTTTATATTTTCCCATCCTTGACGGATTAAAGGGAACCAATGCTTGGGCCCTTAATCTATTGTCGTTCTATGGATGAAGTTGTGTTATAAATTATATGAGAATAATTGTAAAGGTTTGACTGGGAAATTTACTCAAGGAGGCTGACATGAAGAATTGGTATGTAACTAACTAGAACTGTTAAGAAACCTGAAGTTGAATAAATAGAGATACCAGTAATTCAGCGTTTTATGGTATTGAACATTCACAATAAATTCCTACCCACAGCAGAAAGACCCACGGCAGAGCAAAAACCCCCTAAAACTGTGAGATAGCGGTTGCAGACAAAAAATAGTATGCCTTGAGATCCATAGACCGAAATAGCTCTGCACCAATTTCCTCAAATTTCAAGTTGGCTCTTGACGAAATGGTTAGCTGATTACGAATAACTCGAATGCACTTCAAAATCGTAGCTTTCGACCAACTTTTCCTATTGATAAACATTTTCTGGAACCTCATTTTGAATAAGGTACGTTATACCAAATTTGGAAAGTTATACCTATGGGAAACTGGACTGTGAGATTGTTGAATAAAACAAAATGAAGCTGTCGTTTTAGGAAAAGGTATTTCTCCTTGGATTTAGGAGTTAGTTCTGGATTTCTGGATTTAAAACATCGAAAGCAGCTGTAAGATGCTGTCGAATCTCACATAAAGTATGGTATTAAAGTTTATGGGGGGGGGGGGAGATGTGGCTTAACAAACAAATCCTTATTGACACGTGTACAGAAAATGCAAAATAAAATTATTCGTGTTCTTTTCCAGGACAGCGAAAAAAACAAACGTTAAGAAAAGAAAATTTGATCACTAAATTAATATCGATAGCCTAAGAGATTACTTAATTATAACAGTGGTTTACGAGCTAAATCAGTTAGATACAAATTATTACTTTGGAAAAATCATTTTGGAAAAATGTCAATAAAGTATTTTACTCCTTTCATTTTAAACACATTACCTAAGAAATGTCACAAGATTAAATCGTTTGGAAACTTAAAACTTAAAATTATATTCTTTTTATTAAATAAACAAAATGAGAAATAAATAAATAAATCAGTTAGCCTATGAAAAGAATTATTTGCAATTTTATTCACTCTTTAAACTTGCTGTTTTTTATACTTAGTTTTTGTCATTTTGTTTACAATATTACAATATGTACCCACGAGAGTTTGAATGTCTAATAATAAAATAAAATATTAATGTATATACATAATTGGCGGAGAGAAGAGTAGGCTGTAACATTCACCAAGTTGCAAATTTTGTTGGTTGGTTGCTTTTCTGTAGTCTGAGTGGAGCCAAAACGAAATGTCGGGTTGGCATGAAATTTTATACATAGCTTGAAACCCCCAAAAGTATTGCTTAGGTAGAATTTACCGCAAATCTTCCAATTATTATGGATGAAATTACAGTGTTTGGAATTTGTTTCTAACACTCACCATTGTACATTTAGAATCCTGGAATCATGACTACTAAGCATCAAATTTGGTACACAAGTTACTGTTAGTAGTACAAATCGAACTAGACAGAGAACCCCATGAAATCCCCTCCAAGGCTCTTGCTAATGACCTATAGCTGTTGACGCGCCATTTACGAAATTAACAAAAGAGTACTACAAATAGAAAACAAGACCTCCAATGACAATCTAATAGAAAAGAAAGTGAAAGATCTAGAATTAACAACACATGAGAAAGAACAGTACGACAGAAATCGTAATCTAGAAATAGGGCAATTAGATTGGCTACCTCAAGAAAACTTAGATTCGTTGTACAAAAAGTGTTACAAAATTTTAACGTCTTGCACTATAGAGAAGACCAAGTTGAAACGGCACACAGAATCCCAAATAAAAACAAAAACGTGTCATAATAATTCAGTTTAAAAGCAGAGATATTAGAGACATATGTTTAGAAAATAGAAAAAGAATAGTAACAAACGAGAACATATACAGAAATGGAAACAAAGGATGCGTTTATTTAAGTGAAAATATGACACCATACTTCAAAAATCTTTTTTGTAAAACGAAAGACTTTGCCAAACAAAATGGATACAAGTACGTGTGGTTTTCAAGAGGAAAAATACTGATGAGAAAAGATGAGAATACTACAAAAGTTAATGTAGTAAAGAAAGAAGAAGATTTACTTACTACAAATGGAAACCAAGTATAGAAATTCAATTTTTTCAACATATCAAGAAGTGAAAGGGAAATTAGAAAGTGACTCAGGGAAGAGTGACAGCTTGAAAGTTGTAAGTGTAAATATAAGAAGTGTAAGAACGTATTAGGAACTACTAAAACTGAACTTAAAAGAAACCAAAATAACATGGGATGTTATTACACTTACTGAAATAAATATTAAAAAAATGAAACTGTACATTTGAGTTAGATGGCTATACAAACTATAATATTACTAGAGAGAACACAAAAGAGGAGGTGGCTTGATGGTATACGTAAAAAATACCTTAAATGTAGAAGAAAAATAAATAAATTGTTTAAAATTTGAAAATAATGATGGATTAGAAATTACATTAGGAAAAGATTTGCAAAAGTATAAAATTATAATAATCTACAGAAGGCCAGAAACGAATAAAATAATGTTTATCAAAGATTAAAAAAAATATTTAAAAGAAATTGGCAATAGAAAAACTAAAGAAAATGTAATTTTGATAGGGGATATGAACATTGACATATTAAAATATGAAGAAAATACAGGTGATAAACATGATCAAATAAATATTGACAAATATGAAAATATGATAGTAGAAATGGTTTTGAAAAAAATAATTGGATCGCCAACGAGGGAAGAGTTCATAAAATTAAATAACCAACTAACCTTTCAAAAGTCATGTCTCGACCATATTTTTGTAAAATTAAACGATAAGTAAACTGAGGTAAATGGTGGTACAATAAATATCAAAATTGCAGATCACTATTTCACTACATGTTGGATATGGAAACCTGGACATAGAGTGCAAAAGGAAAAAAAAATTAAAATATTGAATACAATATGAAATTAAAATATAATCGAAAAAAATTAGTAAGGGACCTAAAACAAGTAAACTGGGATAAATTGAAAGACAAAGGAAGTCCAAATAAAATATATAATAGTATACATAATGAAATACAAAATATCTATGAAAAGAATAACGAACATGGGGAAAATCACAGAGAAAATAAAAATGATAATAAAATAAATAAAAAAACAAGGAACGAAACGAATGGATGACACAAGAAATCTTAGATTTAATAAATAAAAAAAATCAGATGTGGAAAAAACTAAGACAGGATCGAGGAAATACCAAAATAGATAAATTAAAACAGTATAGAGAATTAAAATGTAAAGTAAATTTGAAAATTACCGAATGTAAACAAAAATACTACAAGTTAAAACTAGAGCATGCAGGAAAAGATACTAAGAAACTTTGGGAAACTGTTAAGGAAATTAGTGGAAAAAGTAAAGGAAAAGAGAATATTGATGACAAAATAAAAAAAACGTTTGCACAAACAGACTTAAACAAGCTACGAAATGATTTTAATGATAACTTTGGAGTTCCAATTCCAATTAATCTGAGACAGAAATTTGAACATAAAATAAACAGTTATAAACAAAGTAACCATTATAATAAGGTATATAAACATGTTAAATGAAAAGTGGAAACAAAACATTTAAATACTATGTATATACATGAACCAACTTAAGCGGAAATTATAACAATTATAAATGAATTAAAACATACAGATGCCACAGGAATTGATGGATTTAATACGTCTAATTTTAAAGAAGCACAAGATAATACATCAAAATTTATTTGTATATTAATAAAAAGTATGATTGAGAAAGAAGTGTCGCCAGAAAAATTGAAAATACAAGTGTTAAGACCAATAAACAAAAACGGAGAAAAAAATAAAATGGACAATAAATAGACCAATTTCTCTATTATCAATAATAGATAAAATAATAGAAATTTTTTCAAATAAAATAAGAAATTTCCTAGATAAATATAAATTACTAAAAATTATGCAGTACGGATACACAAAGAAAAAAAGTACAACTGACTTATTAATCAAATAAATGCCGTAATAACAAAAGCACTAAATGAGAAAAAATACGTTGGAGCTATACTCATAGATCTGCAAAAAGCATTTGATACGTTTGATCATGGTAAGCTACTTAGAAAATGTGAAATAATAGGCTTGAGGGGTAAAGTTCTTGGTATAATTACAAGTTACTTAACAAACAGAAAAGCAACATTAAAAATAGACAATGAGTATAGCAACCATAGAGATGTACTTTTTGGAGTACCACAAGGATCAGCATTGGGTCCCCTATTATTTTTTATATATAATAATAATATAATAATAAAACATTTTGTTGCTGGAGCAATGGGAAGGCAAGGATTGGTGTGATCACTAACTGCCAACCCAACTAGAAATATTAAAAAAAATATTTATATATGTGGCTGGTTGCGAGACCACTGGGGAATGTTGTGAGAAATTAGCTGAGTGTTAAAAACGTCGTAAAAATTTAGTTAAATTAAGTTGATTCAATGACGACGAAAGGCAGTCACACTCGTCGAGGTAACAGTTGCTTCTGGGAGCGAATTCCAAGCTCCAATAACTCGCACCGAAAAGAAGTGTCACTCATCACTCCAACCGGAATTTAGGAATTTGGAATTTGAAAGAGTGACCTCTAGTTCGTCCCTCCACATTCAGGTCGAAGAGTGGCAAATTAGCTCGAACTAATCCATGCAAAATTTTAAATGCTAAAATTAGATCTGACCTAAGTTGCCGCAATTCAAGTGATTCTAGTTTTAGGTGCTGAGTTCTCTCAGTGTAAGTAAGATTGCGCATTCCTGGCAGCGATTTTGTATTTCCATTGAACTGCTTCAACCCGCTCAATGTCTCCCAACAGAGCAGGCGACCAAACTTGGCTGGCATATTCCAAGATTGGTCTGACAAAAACCTTGTAGGACCACACCTTGACTTCCCGGCTGCTGCAAGAAAAGCATCGGTTCACTACTGCTAAACGGCAATAAGCTGCAGTAGTAATTTTGCGGCAGTGCAGACTAAATTTTAAGTCGTTGTTGAACCACACTCCGAGGTCCCTAACCTCATTTGTAACCGGAAGAGGCTGGTTGTTTATACCGTAAGAAACATTAGTGAAGGTTCTGCCTAAGTGCATGGTTTGGCACTTAGTGATGCAAAGTGGGAGTTGCCAATCATAGGCCCAATCCGCAATGTAAGCTACCTCAGACGCGAGGGCTAAGGCATTATTCTCATCAATTATGGCTGAGTCCAGTTTCAGGTCATCAGCAAATGTGGAATGGTAAGCGTTGTCTATTTTACAGGTAAGATCATTAAGAAAAATAACTAATAAGAGCGGTCCCAACACGGAACCCTGTGGGGTTCCACTGACAACCTCCAACTCAGAGGAGAATGAGTGACCCACCGAGACCCTTTGTGAACGACCGCTGATGAATGCAGCGATCCAGCAGAAGAGGGCCCACATTATATGTAAATGATATAGAAGATTATACAAAAAATACGTTAATTAATATGTTTGCTGATGACACAATATTGATCTCAATAAATTATGTTTATAAAGATATGATACAAAACTTACAAAAAGATTACAATATGATAAACGGGTGGTTAACAGAGAATGAATTATACATCAGCGAAGAAAAAACAATACAACTAGACATTACCGTTCCAAAAATGAAATGTACTATCAATGTCATATTGTTAACCATTCAGGAAACTGCCTAGAGTTATTGGAATCTAACGAGAGACACACCTTTACGAATACATGTAAAAATTTAGAATTAAAAAAAAAACGATAAAATATTTAGGAATGTACATTGATGCAAGATGGGACTTTAAAGAACACATAACGAATCTTATAATTAAACTAAGACAAATGCTACCGACATCATACAGGATAAAAACACTCTAAATAAAACAAATAAAAAATAGTTTATAATGCCTGGATTGAAAGTATTATGTGATACGGTATAGAAGTACGCGGTTTTGAAGCAAAATACATCCTAATTCGATTACAAAGAGTACAAAACAAACTTGTAAAAGTACTTTTCGGAAATGAAAATGAAAACACTAGTGAAATTTACTATAAAAATAATATTTTAAAAATTGAAGACCTACGTGATTAGGTGATTATAACAAATAATTACTATAGTAGTATATATAAGCATCCTCAAGAATCAAAAAGAGAACTTAGAACTACCTCAAAGAAATTTAAAAATTCTGAATGGAACAACGCGTATGGAACAAGAAATAGAGCATATTACATTCCAAATATATTTAATAATCTAGATAAAAAGTTAACAAATTATACAAGTATCTGCAAATTAAAAAAGACGTTAAAATTAAATTTGGTAGAAGGGTATAAATAATAGAAAAGTATAAACGAAGGGTATAAGTAGGAATGAAGGAAATAATAATAATGTAAATAATAGTGTAAATAAAGCAATGGATGTGTAAATGTGTATGTAAGTGCTAATTCACTTTATGTATATATTATTTATTTTATTATGTATGTATTATTTAATATATGTATGTACTGTGTATTGTCGCTCACACAAGTTTTTATGCTTCGAGCAATGTGGACAATAAAAAATATATTATTATTATTATTATTATATTCTTCCTTTCTTCTCACAATTACAATTTACATTAATTTCTTTCTCTTTTAAAAATGTTCTAATTCGATTGAGCAATGAAAGTTTTTAGCATACGTGTATCTACTACACTTACTTTCTTTATACTCTTCTTGTTCAGACGTTTTGAAGAGAAGTTGAGTCGAGGGATTCCACAATTCGGCAGAATACAAAACAAAAAGAAATCTTGACACGAAATAATTCATGCTAGAATTCAATAAAATCATTCTGTTTTAAATTATGTTTACAATCAAGTGCAAAAAATGCTGCAACTGTGCCTAACACTGCTTAGTAGATCGTTAGGGACCAGCTTCAAAGTTAAATCCCTTCATCTTAATGTAAAAGCCACCACACAAAAAAAGGAGAAAACTTCCAGGGCGCTTGAAGGTTAATGGCACGTCGACAGCTAGTACATTAGCAACACATTCAGTCACAGTGCAGTGGTCCGGGTTGGCACTACGCCAGAGCGATGTTAAACAAACCCCGAATCACAATAAACATGTGGATGGCTGAATGTTTCAACTGAAGTTACATTTTCGAATTTAGCTTAAAATCGCAGCAGAGTTAGTTTTAAGTCGAAAATTATGAGATGTCCAATTTCTGTTGGGCCACAGTCTAATTGCATGTAGGGAAGTTCACATTTTCATTTTGTCTCTGTTAAATTATTGCATCCACATTTTTTAAAGTGCTAGTTTGTTCACAGCCATACAGGTACACAATAAACGCACAACTCAATCACTTCTTGTTCATGCAACCAATAGTGCGAGTTCAAGTATTTTGCATTCAACACACACTGCTTTTATTGTTTATCTCAACACAACATTTTAATCAATAAAACTGAATAGCGTGTCTCCTCTTAAAGTCAATATTTCCGACTTACCAAGTTCAAAACACTTACCTATAGAAGAATTGGATGAACAACGCACAACTGAACATTCGCCTTTAGGTAAACAGCAAATGGCTGGCTCTACAATAACATAATTTTTATGACGCTGCAGGTCAATTTTGAAACGTGTCATAAATTATTGGTAACCATGAAACATAGAGAGCATGCACACTCACAAAATGAAAAATTGTTTCCTGTCAGGTTGAAAACAGTTCGTGACAATCGCTCCAGACAATTCTGTAGTTGTCCCATTGGCAAAACATTACTGAAAGCAATTTCCGGTGGCAGTAAGGTACAACCATTTCTAGTTTCCTGCAAGTTGCGGTCTAGAGCTTGAAATATGGATCATGAAATGGTAAAAGTTTCCACGTTAATGCATAAACAGTTAAAATGAATGGCTTTCGGTCTAGCATTATTGGATTGAATTGGATGGTGTGCATGGCGCCCGAGAAAACGAAGCTATCAGGTCCAGGAAACCACACTCATGCCTCTGTTGGGGACTCCCGTTATTCAAGATATACATTACATAAGAAAAAAAAGTGCTACAACAACTGAATAATACTAAACGAGACGAGACGCCATACAATAATTTGTCATCAGAAATTAGTTTCCAATAACAAGGTAAGTGTTATGAAAACACACACAGGTAAATTTTGATTCGGATACTCGCCTCTCACGGGCATCACATAACCGTTTCAATTGTGTTCTTTTACTGGGGGGGGGGGGGGGGATTGAGGCTTAATGGCGTGTCGACAACTTGGTCATTAGCGCTTTTACTGGTGGAACAAATCCAGTTAAAAACAAACACCAGAAACGAGAACACTTACTGCCGTCGGGAGATACCAGGTTAGCTAACTGGAAAAAAATAACGTCAGTTTTTATCAATTGTGAAAGCGGTTGAGAATATTGTTGATGACTCGTCAAAATATTCTGGTTAGCTCCTCCAGAAGGGATTACCCGTACAGAAAATTAGGTTGTAACCACTTACGGGTATCACAAAAGTGTTACAGAATCTCGGATAAAAATTCATATTTTGAAAAACTACTAAAACTAACAATAATTTCAAGACATGCACGTGGTGATTATTCTATCTCGTATTGTGTGTTTAAAATACGATTTCCAGTTATGGTCTGTTTATAGTCTCGAAATTTAAGTGCTTAGTGCGCTTGAGCGGAAAAAAGTAGATTGTCATGTTAAGCCCAGTTGGCCCGCTAGTGACAAACGAGTCAATTGGACTAAACACGACACACTCCTTTCTCCACTCAAGAACTGTAAACGCTAAACACTTAAATTTCGGGACTACAATAAGCAGACCATAACTAGAAATCGTATTTTAAACACACAATACGAGATAAAATAATCACCACGTGTCCTGCAATGATTAATTGATTATTAATGTTAGTTGTTTTTCAAGAGATGAGTTTTTATTTTTGTAGGTATAGTTTACAGCGACAATTATCGTTGGAAGGTTGAGGCAATTGTCGACCAATCGAATATGGATAAATTCTGTGGCATGTTGACAAAAGAGCATAGGTCTATTTTTGGCATTGTTAAGGTTAGTCCAAACATGGCTTGTCTATGCATTCTCTTTGCTCTGACAAAGAAAGGTTAGTCCACCCTAGCATTTTCTAGCTTATTTTGTATATGTCCGTTGGAGGTAAGTCCACAAGTAGTCATTCTAATTAACAAACGGAGTTCAGTCCAACATACCACTTTTTGTTCCAAAAATGAACTTATGCCCTTTTGTCAAAACGCCACAGAATTTTTGGACTTTATGGAGTTTAGGCGAACCACGATAAATCCTTCAATTTTGGTACGTACTGACCTAAATCTTCATCCTCTTCTCATTTAACGTTACAAAAATGGGGGGAATGTTTTTTTGGGTATGTAAACACGTTTTTTAACCACGTAACACAGTGGGCCCGGCGACCGTGTAAAGCGGAGGCCATGTTCCAGGGTTCAGAGTAGCACGAAAAGTTGGCATCGCGAAAACGGAAAGTAATGTTCCAACCTATGCTGTCTGCGTTTTTTCTTGTTATTTTTTTAGGCTAGGTTAGGTAGGTTAGGTTAGGTAGGTTAGGTAATTTCCGACTCCTTTCATTGGGATGGAAATCAGGTTTTCTCGTTACTTTGTCTCCTGCGATATGGCCGGCGCTTCAACACAATCGTAACTATCGTTTTACGTGTTTTCAATGTTTTTTTTACACCTTAAAACACGTTTTCCCCGGGTTTTTTAATGTGATTTGGCAAGAGGATGATGATATGCGTCGATTAGTAAAAATAATTGAGTGATTTGGAGTAGTTCGCTTAAACTCCATAATTACCGAATTTTTCTCGTTTTTCCAAAAGACGTGTAATCATAATGTGTCGCCTAATGTGCATTCGTTTTCTTCCTACAAATTCGCTGCGAAATAAACGACTAGGATTTTTTTTCTGTTGGAAAAGGATTAAAAAAGTTTGTATTTTATGCCGTATTTTGAGGTTTCGCCTACTAAGAGATGACCCTGTTTGTTACTATGTTGAAAAAGAGATGTCAAAAGTACACAGTGTCAACACAACCCGACGTTTCGAGCTGACTCCAGGTCATTATCAAGGGAGTAAACGACACGATACACTTAAAATTGGATAAAGGTGCTAACAGACAGCAGAATGCAAACAAAACTGCCTAAGTCAAAACAACAAAATTGTAAAAACAAGGATAATTAAAAAAAACTTCAAAACAAGAAAGAGGAGAGTGACCTCTATGAAATTTGAAATTGTTTAATTCTCCTTTTTTTTATATTGTTCGAATTGTTTTTTTGCCTTAGGCAGTTTTGCTTTCATTCTGATGTCTGCACCGTTACGCATCTTTATGTGGATTGTGTTTTTTATTACCTGATAATGAGCAGGAGTCAGTTCGAAAAACCGTTTTGTGTTGACATTGTGCGCTTTTGGCTTCTATTTTTCAACATTCTCGTTCCATTTTACATTTTACTAGGCTGATTGTTACTGGAATAATAAAAAATACAATCAATTAAAAAAAAAACAAAGGTAAAGAGGGCAGTCGGCATTAACGACTGGTCGTAAGAGATTACAAGCTACGTCAACCAGAGAAAGAGAGACCGAGAAGATGAACCTTCTGTCCTTCTCAGATTGGTTTGTCTTGGATCACTGTAAGGGCAACCCTTAAATAACACCGTAAGTATCAGTTAGACGATGGCGTTCGGCAACAATGCGGTAAGACTTTTGCTGTTTTCGCCACTCGGGCAATAAAGCGAAAATCTTACCGCATTGTTGCCGAACGCTATGTCTAACATATTTGTACAACGAAGTGTTTAATCGTCATTGAACGAGCCACTGTTGCAACGAAGAGATAGCATTAGCACGTTGTTGCTGAGCCATCGTCGAACAAATTTGTACAACAACGATTTGCATTGTTAGTAATCGCGCCATTGTTGTGATAGTAAAACGAGCCATTGTTGGCGGGAATGTTCTTTGCTCCAACTCCGATTTAAAAACTCAATAACTGCAATAAATTACTTATTTGTTTATTTTAATGAATTTTAACTCTTTCCTGTGGGTTTTTCTTTAGCTGCAATAAATGTATTATTTTGGAAACATTGATACGTAAACATTGATAGCAGCAGTAGATTTAATAACGTAATTAATAACCAAAGGCCTTCGTTTTCTTACTTACGTAAGTAAGAACCCCACGCCTTCGTTTTTTATGGCTGGAATTCTTTTTTCTTATTTTAAAAATTAATAGTTGTTAATTTAATGTGTGAAATAGTTTAATAATACTTTAGAAACGATTTGAGATACGTAAACATGGACAGCAATTGTATTTTTACTACTTAAGTAAGAACCAAGACCTTTGTTTTCTTACTTACGTAAGTAAGAAACCCACGCTTAGCCGTGGCTCTTACTAGTGGTAAGACAATGGTTTCACTGTGGTAGGGGTGTGTCGTCTTGATATAAATCCACTGCTGCAACAATGGTTTAAACGAGACAGAAAGCCAATTGAGCTCGAGAAGTGTTAAATAAATACGGATGCAAACCTATTTACGTTTCCTTTTGGACTTAAATGTCAGACTGCCTGAGTGGGGAATCGAACCCACGACCTTTGAAACCAAAGACCGGAGTCCTACCACTCGGCCATACTGTATGGCTGAGTGGTAGGACTCCAGCCTTTGGTTTCAAAGGTCGTGGGTTCGATTACCTACTCAGGCAGTCTGACATTTAAGTCCAAAAGGCAATGTAAATAGGTTTGCATCCGTATTTATTTATGCAACAAAGGTATAACAATGAAAGAGTTGTACAAGCAGCGTTGTTCCATGTAATTTATTCTTTATTATTTATCACATTTGTTTGTAGTGTTACTACACAGCTCATCTAGTAGCAAGTTGTAATGTCCCTTTGAAAAAGATTGAACTGTTTCTCAATTTGCAATGAACAAAAAACAAGAACGCTCTGCCCCAAAGAGTGCTCAGCTGGAAGAAGGAAGGTCACGAGTGTGAAACCCAGTAGGGTAAGACGTGCTACTTGTGTTTGTCAGATGATGTATATTATATTCTTGCAAGGCTTATCGCTAATTCAGAATGCTACATTGATGACGATTATACGTCTGGTATGCATTCGATAACTATTGATGGAAAAGGAAACCAGTAATGTTGCTTGGCTTTAATGCATCATAAACATTAAACAGCCGAGACGCCTAAGTTGGTCTATAACAGTAATTACACCAACCATAGAGAATGGGGTTACCACTTTATAAGAAGGCTATAGATCGAATGACGATTGGAAACACACAGAAGAGGCTCAGAAAGTCCTAAGAAGGATTTGTGGCTCAAAGGCTTAAAGTACCACTGATAATTCTGGGGTGGAACTTCATAACTTATGGTTAAATTATGAAATAGGTTTGATGATGGGTATCCTTATTATTTGTGAAGGGTGTTTTAGGCAAATATGACCAGACGTAGGTCATCTATGAAATTGGATATCTCAGATATTTTATCAGCACAGTGAGAACCTCCTTTGCTCATGGCCTCTTCAACTCTGGATTTCTTTAGCTGATATTACTGCGTCAGCAACGTCAATCAATGTCGTTAATATCCGCCGGATTTTTTGTTTGTTTCCTATTTACTGAATGTAATTTATTGAATTTCTTATGGAAACTGGCATTTATTGTTATAAATAAATATAAAAATTGATTGGATTTCCGTTCAATGTACACACATTAAAAAAATTAATTCGCTTACTGTTGAAGAAATTACTTTTATCCTGGTTTTTTTTAAGTGTAACTAAGTGTTAACGTCACTGACCTTTTATATTCTTTCTACCTTCTTATCGCTAAAATTTTCGTGAATTTCAGTCTCTTTTTAAAATGTACCAATTCGAAGTAGCACTTGACATTTTTTAGCAGAGTAGTAAGTGCGACACCTATTTTAGTTACATTCTTCTTGTTCACAAGTTTTGAAAACCAGCTGAGCTGTGTGACTTCACGATTCGGCACAAGGTAACACACAGCAGAATTCTTGATAAGCAATAATTAGTGGTAGAATCCATTAAAATCAAACAGTTTTAATTTATGCTTACAATAAAATGAAGGATTATGCTGCTTCTATACACTGTAAAAACGAAGCATCTTAAAATTCGTAAGATGCATCTGAAATTCGGCTGGTTTGGTTGATCGGTGTCTTGAAAATCGTAAACACATCAGTGAGAGAAATAGGCCTAATGGTTGCGCAATTTAATTATCATTCATTAATCCCATCTCTGTAGGTGCTTTGGTTTAAGAGGAGTAGAGGTACACGTACACACGCACGGCATATGTTTTTAATGATTTTAGATGATGTTGAGCATTAAAAAAAATCTCTGAAACTGCAGTGCCGGTTATTCCTACTTAGAATTAAAACAATTATTGTGCTCATCCTAAGTGAACTGTTGTCACATCGTTAGCAAAAAATCAAATGGTCATATTCTTTATACAGCCTATGAACCACCTAAATGAATACTAAGACATCTACTCAATTAACGAACAGTACCAAATTCTTTTGATTTTCATTACGATTGTAAACGCAGCGCTATGCTGGAGGTGGCTAACTTTGAACTCTTCCTTAACACGACGTTTTGTAATGGAGACGTCCACTTTCACAAGCTGTTTTTCACCTAAGAGGGGGGGGGGATTGAGGCTTAATGGCGCGTCGACAGCTTGGTCATTAACGCCAACCTCAGTCACAGTGCAGTGGTCCGGGTTGCCACTGCACCACACATTACAGAGATATTATTCAAACCCCTAATCTAATCTAATTTCACCTAAGATGCCGAGTTTGTCAGATGCGAACAGCTAATATTATAAACAAATTAATATAGGAGGTTGAGTTTTAACAGACGTCAACATTACAACTCGCCAGGTATGCAAGATGCCCAACAAAGCAATTGTTTCTACGATGCTAAACTTCTAAGTGGTGAAAAGTCTTAAAATTGGATGAAAAAATTTTTAAAATGTCAACCAACTTACTTTAAGACGACAATAGCGTCTTACTGTAAGGTGCCATCACATCCTAGCATCTTAACCTATGGTCCTTATGTAAGCCTTAGTATGAACTTCCATGTTAAACGTCAAACTTTGAACTCCAATAGTTTCTTCGTCCAGAATTGATATAGACCAACGAAATTCGGTATTTGGGGTCGTGTCATAATTATTTCACCGCATTATTTTAATGACAACAGTCGAACCGTTCGGCCTCCACAGCATGGCCATTTCTTGTTGTTGTTGTTGTTGTTGGGACCCTTTGCCCTCACCTGGAGACTGAACCACTGAACAGATTTTCAAGTTCTATAGCTTAAAACGTAGGTCTGGACAAGGCCGAGGGCATTTCGCATGCTATTTTAATTTAACTACAATATTCTTGTATCGGAAAGCCAAATGGGCTCGAAACTTTGCTCTCACCTAGAGATCGAACCAATGAACCGATTTACAATTTGTATCGCTAAAAATATACGTATTAACATCGACCAGGGCCTTCTGAACACGATTTTAATGTGACTGAAGTATTCTCGTCGACAGATAATTTTTTATTGTAGAGCACTGGGAGGACATCATTAAGTGGATTAACAAACTTGTGCAAATCGCGCTAAAAACATGAACTTTGATACACAAGTCTTTCTTAGCAGTAAAAACCGAACCCCATGAAATAACCGAAGTGCCATCAGCGCCCCTCCCCGTCCCCCAAGCACCCCCTGTGCTCCCTCCCAGAGGCTTGGGCAACAAATTCTTACAGATCAAGCTAAAAACATGAAATTTGGAGCACAAGTCATTCTTAGCTGCATACATCGAATCAGCCATGGAACTCCCATAATGTACCTCCCAAGAGCCCCGGCGCCCCTCCCCTGTGCCCAATCCCTGAGGCTTGATCAACAAATTCTTGCAAATCGAGCTAAAAGCTTGAAATTTGGTACACAAGTCATTCTTAGCAGTAAAATCGAACAAGCCATGTAACCCCCATGAAATACCCCAAAGGGTACCCCAGCGTCCCCTTGTTCTCCCTCATTGAGGTTTGACCCAAAAATTCTTGCAGATCGAGCTAAACGCCTGACTTGTGGCACATAAGACGGTCTTAGCAGTACACTACATATCGAATCATCCATGGCACCCCCATGATATATACCCAAGATGCCCCCCCCACCCCCCGGTTCTACCCACTCCCCTTTTCTGCGGCTTGACCAACAAATTATTGCAGATCGAGTTAAAACATGAAATTTGGTACACAAGTCAACGTTAGCAGTAGAAATCAAACTAGCTATGGAACTCCCACTAAATCCTCCAAGGCCACTCAGCGCTTCCTCCCTATTCCCGCACCATG
>JAHWFP010077536.1:0-20020 GCA_023313725.1 Lithobius niger
ACCGAGAACGTTTCCATTGCATCTCGGAGCACTTTTGGAACATATGCGGGACAGTTGAGACCGAAGTGGGGTAATGAACACCGAGAACGTTTCCATTGCATCTCTGAACACTTCTGCAACATATTCGGAACAGTTGAGACCGAAGTGGGTTAATAAAGGCCGAGAACGTTTCCATTGCATCTCGGAGCACTTTTGGAACATATGCGGGACAGTTGAGACCGAAGTGGGTTAATAAAGACCGAGAACGTTTCCATTGCATCTCGGAGCACTTTTGAAACATGCGGGACAGTTGAGACCGAAGTGGGTTAATAAAGCCCGATAACGTTTCCATTGCATATTGGAGCACTTCTGGAACATATTCGGAGCACTTGAGAATGAAATGGTCTAATAAAGCCTCAAAATGCCTCTAATGCATTTCGGAGCACTTCTGGAACATATTTGTAACAGTTGCCAAGAGGCGTAGATCATTTCATGTGTTACAAAACTGTTCCGAAAGTGTTTTGGAGGCATGCCGGGCAATTATTGTATACGGGCAATTATTGTATACATATTATTGACGTGTGGCGTGAAGTGGAGCCTAGGAGCTTATCATCCTGTTATAAACGATGAACCACAACGAAGCTAATATTGTGAATAGTTAACTTAACGTTGAAATTAGCCACGATCGCAATACTGCCGAGTTAGCATTATCATTTATGTTTAGTGCATTGGCGGTCGAATTCGAATGCCTGGGTTCACGTTCCAGAGTCATGATAGCACTTGAATTTTTTAGTGATTGTTGCTGCCCACTTGTCATCCTTAGTCGGGTCACAGTATTAGCTCCATTGTATTTTGTTGTATACAAAAGTTAATTCTGCATGGCAAGTTAGCAGCAGTCATAATGGCGTTGAGCTAGCCAGAGATGTGCGCCGCCACGCCGACGGCCAAATAACATGTGCCACGTGCGCCACCGTTGATAAGGTTGCTTCCACGGTGCACCGACTCCTATAATTCTGCCATTGTATTTAACAATTGCTGTACAAAGTGTCGTTAGAAAATTTTAAATAAAAATAAAATTAGCCAACCATATTTAAGTAGTTGGCAGTTACGTTTGTTTTTAATAACAATCAAAGTTCTTTAAAATTGTGAGTAGTAAATTTTTCAGCAAATGAAGATAAATTGCAGGTTTGTATCTACGTTCTTAGGGGAACGCCGCCAACGCTGTCTAAAAAATTATTGGCAGTCGCCGCTGTCCTCCGAATATCGGCGCACCGATTTACGCCGCCGCTACAAAAAACATTGGTACTACTGCCGAAGAATTTTTGACGGTGCACACCTCCGGAGTGAATTTTTCCGTCATTATTGCTGCTTACTTGTCATCCTTAGCAGTTCACACTGTTGGCTCTATTGTGTTTCTTTGCTTATTGCTGATATTTACAGCTAACTTCGGCTGTGTTTTCTCATCCTGTGCCGGTGTTCCTGTCCGTATTCATGATAACTTTTGTAGCCATTGTTTAATTGAATTTACACCACCGCCGTTGCAACAACAAAAAAATGATATTTGCTGGGGCCGAAAAATTTTTGTCGGAGCACCTACTAATGTTTGCAGCAAATTTCGGCTTTTTTTTTCCTCATTCTGTGCTGGTTTCTTCGTGTCCGTATTCATTCTGTGCTAGTTTCTTCCTGTCCGTCCGTATTCATGATAACTTTTGTAGCCGTTGTTCAATTGGATTGACACCACCGCCGTTGCAAAAAAACAAAAAGGTATTTGCTGGTGCTGAAGAATTTTTGACGGAGCACCTCAAAGTGCTATCATGACTCCGGGACGTGAACCCAGGCCTCATCATCGTTTATTACCGGATGATAAGCTCCTAAGCTCCACTTTGCGCCATTTGTTTGCAGCAAATGTGCTAGTTTCTTTCTGTCCGTCCGTATTCATGATAACTTTTGTAGCCGTTGTTCAATTGGATTTACACCACCGCCGTTGCAAAATAAAATGGTATTTGCTGGTGTCGAAGAATTTTTGACGGTGCTCCTACTAATGTTTGCAGCAAATTTCGGCTCTTATTTTTTCACATTCTATGCTGGTTTCTTGCTGTCCGTATTCCTGATAACTTTTGTGGCCATTGTTCAATTAATTTCAAAATTTAAATATGTACTCTTTAAAGTTTTGATTTGACTATGCTATTTGCATTGTTTCAATGTTGTGCTGTTCTTACACTAAGTACCGATATTGGGTTGGATCGGTTTGGCCGGTACTTTGATAGCAAGTATCGGTATCACATTAAAAAAAAAATATGGGTTGTCAAAACTTCCCTAATTCGCAATTTTGTTTTAATGGTAAAATAGTTGTATTTCTGGTTGGCAACGGTCACACGTAGAAGAGAAATAGAAAAGCTGCTTTAATGTGATTATCCCGATGTACTTTCACGCTTGTGAGGAAACTCTTTTCTTTTTGATTGCTGCATTAAAAATGTATTGGTTGTGCAAGCGTAGGACAGTGCATTGCCCACGATTTTGTTACGAAAGATGGGGAGAAAAACACGAGGAGACACGACATGATACTTGAAATCGATAAAAATGTAATTACTAAAATGATAAATTGTGAAGTTGGCCGCCATCTTTCTCGGAGAGTGTGATGTTCTTCGTCGACGGGCTCCGATAATCGGACGAAAGCATCAACGACACCTAGTAAGAAAAAAAGTGTAATTTTGTTAATTGCTTGACAGTTAATAAATAAATAAAACTGCTTTACGAATTTTCTTATTGTTTTTTTTTTTGCGAAGACAAGCGTCGAATTTGGGTAGTAGAAGCCTTACACAAACCCCAGGCATCTCCGGGGGTGCTCCCCCCCCCCCCGAGCCCCGCGGGGGCCTTACCGAGGTCTCAATAGGAACCTTTTCTTGGTTAGATTATTCCAATGCCGTCTTAAAGTGTGAATAGTAATTTTGTTTCGTTCGTTGGCTTGTTCCTTCGTTGTCTTAAAGTGCAAACAGGATTTTTGTTTCCTTCGATGGTTTGTTCCTTCGTCGTCTTAAAGTGCAAACAGGATTTTTGTTTCCTTCGTTGGTTTGTTCCTTCGTTGTCTTAAAGTGCAAACAGGATTTTTGTTTCCTTCGATGGTTTGTTCCTTCGTTGTCTTAAAGTGCAAACAGGATTTTTGTTTCCTTCGATGGTTTGTTCCTTCGTTGTCTTAAAGTGCAAACAGGATTTTTGTTTCCTTCGTTGGTTTGTTCCTTCGTTGTCTTAAAGTGCAAACAGGATTTTTGTTTCCTTTGTTGGTTTATTCCTTCGTCGTCTTAAGTGTTAACAGGATTTTTGTTTGCCTTCGTTGGCTTGTACCTTCGCTGTCTTAAAGTGCAAACAAGATTATTGTTTCTTTCATTGGCTTGCAACTTCGTCGTCTTAAGGTGTAAACAGGAATTTTGTTTCCTTCGTTGGCTTTTTCTAATGCATTCTTTCCAATGCCTCTTTTCCTTTCGTTAGATTGTTCCTACTCATTCTTGAAGTGTTCATAGCAATTTTGTTTTCTTCGCTGGCTTGTTCCTACACTCGGATGGGTTCTTGGCCTCCGCCTTAAGTAAAAATATTTTTTGTTAATGTATAAATAGATGCCTCAATAACTTAGTAGTACTAAAAGTACAATTTTGTAAACTCATGTATTTTAACATTTTTTTAGTAAGACGGGGATAAAGGGGGGGGGGGGGGGGTGTACAAAATATTTGGATTTTGCAAGGTAGTCCAGTATAAGTTTACATGACACGAATGCGTCTTCAGGCTAAAATATTAAAAAATTTAACCAAAAAAGTAAACAAATACTTCTCAGCTTTGGCTTCGTTTTCTGGTTTAATTTTTGGACACCAGCCGCCTGCTCTCCGGCCCCCCCCCCTCCCTCCTCTTCTTCCCCAACTATTTTCGACGGCATTTTATTAACTTCGTTTTCCAATTTCACACATTAAACATTCATGATGGCCAATCAAAAGTGGCTGTCGATGGCTTCTCATCACTAGGCAACAGGCAAATCAGGCAGGTTGCCAAAGTCTAGTTAGAAAAAAAAAACGGTTGGATTTTTCCTGTAGCGATTGCAACAGCTTTAGACGGGGGGGAGTTAATTTACTTTCAGAGAAGACTTTATTTTCCTTCTTCCAACTTCCAATAACTATGGAAATCCGGGTTTCCTTTGAAAGCGGCTGCTAAAACGATTATATTGGCTTTTCTTTTCGTGATTCTACGTCTATAAGAGGGGAGGATTTGGGGGGGGGGGGGGAGGGGGGGGGGGGGGTATGGGGAAGATGGAGTTTTGCTTTCTTTACAATTGGTTCGGTACCAGTGAGGCTGATTAAGTTTCGTTCTGCTGTCGGGAGCTGAAAAAAGTTTTAAACCACTGGCCGGCTCCGATTCAAACTTCAGTTTTACAAACAATCCTGTAAGTGCTGGGATCAAGAGTCTTTTTGTAGGATTACCTGTAGAGGTAATTGGCCGAGCGAGCAACGAAAATAAATGGCGCTTCACTGCCCCGTTTCCAGGGGCAGTCGCTACTTTAGCCAGCGGGTTTTTTTTGGGGGCCGAATGTTTTGTAATTTTATTTTTGTAACTTTTTTTTTTTATCCACACTGGGCCAAACGGGTTGCTGTTTCTATTCACTCGTATTGCCGGTAGCGAATAAATGCTATCCACATTATAACTTTCGCTTTGTGTTCCACCGTTTGCACAAGGCCGTCTGAGATAGAAGTAGCAAGTTTCAGCTCCTGGATCCAGGCCAGACATCGCCAAAATCGTATTTTACGAAAGAAGTGCTAAGAGCCGCGAGTAGCAATGCTCTAGTTTTCATTTAAGTTTTAAACTATTAGTCGGTGCGATTAACTTGGCTAATAGGGTTAACCTTGGCGGCCTTTCCCTGGTTGAATGATATCACTACTTTCATAGGCCGGCACTATTTTGAAACTTGGCGGCTTCTCTTATACCAGTTTTAGTTTTGTCTTATTTTGCCAAAGCTGTGCTAAGGGCTGTAACTTCCTGATACGCGCGAGAAATGGCGGAGAGTCGGGATGGGAGACGCGTGATTTCTATACTCCAGTCGGCCTTGACTCGAGAAACAAAATGCCTTCCTCGTTTGAAGTTCGTTTGAACGCTTGTTCTTGCGAGTTGTCACATGCTTGGACTATTCGCAGCACAAGGGATATTTTTTCACACATATTTGTTAGGTAAAAACCTACACAGCGTAATCTTTAATGTACTTTTTCCGCAGAAGTAAAAACTTACCTAAACCATGCGCATGGCCGTTTACCGTGACGTCACGATGAGTTAGCCAATGACGAACGAGAACAACGGCTGTTTGGCCGTCTGATTGGACTAGCCCAGTCACGTGATATGCACGTCACAGCAAACAGCCATGACGTGTGGTATAGTTGGACAACTGGGCGCATGGGGTCAGGACTTATTCCGAACGGTGGCAGATAGGGTAGAACTGTGTTGGAGACGACTCCTTCATGCCGACCCTGGTATTATCAACCTCAACCTCACATTTGGGCATCCCTATGTTCCTGTTGGGGGAATTGGAGGTTGGTGTTCCTTTTTTGGGACTATGCCAGAACTACATGGGTTAACGGCAGTGTTTATTCTTCCAATTTTGCAGGTTACCGTATCATTCCGTATGTACCGATACGTATTGAAAATCACATTTTCCTCCGCAGCTGACTCTGTGTATGTGGCATTATCCCAGTAAACAGACGTTTCGTCCTGTAGATCTAATACTTCATAACAACGGCACCTCAGCTTGTTTAACCGGCCGATGCACCATAAAATGGGAGAAGTTGCCTTATGCGCTATGGAAATGAACCGTGGTAGTGAAACTTGTGAATTGGTGGTTATGCTGACATGGTCAATTGTTCCGAATGATATTTATCGGTTCAGGATTGGATTTGGATGGTAATTATTGAATGCTCGCCTGACTTAAACGGAGTAAATTGACTAATCGATTTGGGGAAATAACTGATATGAATTAACTGATCGAACTTATGAATTGATATGAATTAACTGATCGATTTGGGGAAGTAATTCTTGTTATTGAGCCAAAAAGTGCAGGATTATGTCAGTTGCTGCAAGGATTGAAGTGCGCGAGGTGGTTGGAATGGTAACAACGCAACGATCACTTGGAGGATTACAATCGTTACCATTGGTAACAGGTGATGTTGCATTGTTGTACATAAAAATTGTTACACAATTGTTTGATCATAGCAATCGTTTCTCTTGGAGAGGCAGATTGAAGCTAAACATCCTATATGCAAGGCTCGCTGAGACAGAGGCGGTCAAGGGAGCTTGAGCAGTTCTGGCGCGGGCACTTGATGCGACCCTACCTTATGTTCGTGTTAAAGATTACAGTGTGAAAAACTTCAGTACTCTGAATAGATAAACCGTTCAACCATTTTAACTCTTCATGTTTACATCCAATTCCCTCTTTTTGTTCGAACCTGTTTGTAGAAAGGAGACTATGCATTTTGTTTTACCGTGTTCATTATTGTTTACAGGGACACCCTGTACAGGATAACGTTTGCAAATTGGGGCAATAATTTATGAACTTCCTGCAGTTAACGCGAACTAGCGGTACAGACTGACACTGAAGAGGTTAAGGCTTTTACTTAAACGGCTTAAGAGAGGTGCACATATTTTAGCCATAACAAGAATTTATAGGGTTGGGGAGGAGAATTTGAGACTGAGACCCCCTGATGAAACGTCTTTGATTCATTCGTATTAGTTCTATCTAAGTTTGTAGAGGGCGCCATGAGTTTTATGTAGGAATTTCTACTCAGTTTTCAGCCTAAAATTAAACTAGCTTGTATTTAGTCATTATTTAGATGAGTTTTAATTCAGATTTGAACTGAAAAATGAGCAAAAATTGCCAGTTGGAACACGTGGCGCCCTCTGAAAACTCGGATGGAACTAACAGGAATGAATGTAACACGTTTCAATAGGCACTTTTTAGAGTAACAAATTCCACTCCCCAACCCTATAAATTCTTGGCCATAATTATTATGTGGTACAGAACGCACTTTACAAATGCGTTGTGGGATTGCATAAAGTTTTTAGCTGTGTACGATTGGCCATTTGATGAAAACGTGTGGATTTGATTCCGTTCGTTTTTGGACTTGGGTAAGTAGTTCATTCAAGTGTAGTTTTAATTCAATAGTAGGATTTCGTTTACGATTTCCGAATCTGCTAATAGGTAACGAGTAAAGAACCCTGTGAACAATACAAAGAATGTAAAGAAAATAACTGAATTCAACTCTCTTACAATAAAACTATCTTAACTCTGTTGAACTGTTAGATCTATTTCGAGTTGTCTGTAAGCGCATGCATTGAGTTCATATACGAGAAAACGTGTTAAAAACGGAAGTACTCTGAAGCGAAACTGGAAGTAGCTTATGCGCAAATGCTTACGTTGATTTTCGTGGTAAATAACTAGATCGAATAAAAATTAAATAGATGGGTGTACCTTTTGTCCGAATACCATAAATCAACAGCAGAAGCACCTTAACTGCTAGGATGCTTGTAGGGTTCATTTTAACGAGTCGAACAGAGATGGGATTCGATCTAGTGTCCTCTTTGACTGAAGGAAGAGGCAGTTTCCACTCGTCTGTTCCCGGGGTACTTACTCGTGGTCGTTGAATTTAGTTTTCTTTCTTGTACGAGACGTTCTCAAACTATTGGTGAAGGAATTAAGTAGAGACTGATAATAATGTATCCTTCCTTATTTACAATAAGTCTTAAGATAAGCCTAAAATTGGATAAGTCATTGATTGGGAGCGAAACTAGGGCTGATACTGAATTACAGACTGAGTTAAGTTCTAAACCGTTCTTGTCTTTGTGTGTGCTGGTATTTAGATCCTTTTTTTTTACCTCTCATTTCATCTTATGATAATGACAAAGTTAAAACTGAAATGGAAGTTATAACAGCTTGTAGCATTCGGCTAAGATAATTACTTAAAGGTTAAGAGTTAGAGATATAATTTGGTGACAGTTCCCCGATAGGAGACCAGACTATGACATAAGTGGAAAGGCCTACACCTGACGAGCAGGGGAGGGGGTCTTTGAGGCAGTGTGATGACCGTCTAGAGTCTAGACTGCCAACAACCTTTATATAGGGCGCTGGTGAGCATCGTATTTTGAGTCTTCTTAGAAAGGTAACCTCATCCCAATTTTTAGACATTACCTCATGGTTATTTTTATACATATAAACTAAGGAGACTGTTGTGACTAGAGAACTACGTCAGGTCAAAGGAGAGCTACGAAACTTCGTTACTTAGTTAGCACCCACAAGTGGTGATTATGTGTAAATTGACTTTATTGCTGATCTGTTGTTGTTGTTGTAGTTAGGTTAGGTTAAGTTAGGTGACTTAAGTCGGATTAAACAGTTTTTTTCTGTAGGCTGCTGGGCTGCATGGTGAGCCATGTAGCGAGTTTGCTTAGCCGTTTAGGCCGAACGCATAATTTCTTTTCGTAAACAGTTCAGCAAAACTCGCTACATGGCTCACCATGCAGCCCAGCAGCCTTCAGAAAATAAACTGTTTAATCCGACTTACGTCACCTAACTTAACCTAACTACAACAACAGATCAGCAATAAAGTCAATTTAAACATTATCACCACTTGTGGGTGCTAAGTAATGAAGTTTCGTAGCGAAATCCAGCTCGCCTATCTGAACTGTTTACGGGAAAAAAAGTATGCAGGGTGAACATCTCTACTAGGCTAAGGAAGGAGAAACTGCGTGTTGGCTGACCTAATACAACTCGGCCAAAGGGAAAGACTCCGCACTAAAGTCTACGTGATTGTACATTGCCTATCTGGTATAGGGAAACATTGCTAGTTCCTCTTGCACGCCAAATCTTTGGAGTGTTTAAGAAGAAGTAAAGCTGGAATAGCATTTAGTATATGAAGCTTGAATTTTAGTGCAACGGTACTCTACAACCCTAGACACAATTAAGTTGAAGTACTCTAACAAAGAGTTAATCTGCCTTATTGTCTTTACCTTTATAACCGACGTTACAAAGTAAACATGTTTGTATCCGCTGGCTGAACAGACCAGTTCCATTTGGGATGGAAACTTCTTACAATCTTACTTTGGCGTCGTCAGTCTAGAGCAATGTATTTACTTTGCGGAAGTTTGTTAGTCACTCGATTCTTTCTTTGCTTTCCATCCAATCCACTCTTCCGCAGAGAAATGTTCGAATTTTTCCTCTCTTTGCAACACGCGTAACGCTTCCAAATCTGAACTGATCAGCCTTGCGCACTAATCTTTTAATCCAATTGGTGTGATTGTGGGCGTGCGCATTTCGATCCAGGAAGCCCTAACGACGACGACAAGACAGCCTGACAGTGCTCGGTGGATCAGTTCAATGCATAAAGATGAGGGGGGGTGAGCGAGAAGAAACAATTGCATTATCAGCAAAGAGTACAAGAATAGCTTCGAGTTGATGTGATAGGTCTAAGTGGGAGTGGGGCATAAGTCTGCAACGTATTTGAAACGTTGTTGCAAATGTGGTGGTGGTGGTGGTGGTTGGGAGATTGAAGCTGGTTAATGCGCAGGTTCCACTAGAAATTACAGCTTACTTGATTTAAAGTGACGGACGTGTGTACAAATTAGGGCTGACGGCCGCTCGTGGTTTGGGGTGTAGCCTTGCAGGAAATGTCAAGAAGTTTTGGGAAAATTTTAAAAAGTTTATGTTTCGTGCTTGCTTTCGTGATTGGTTAAGGTTTCAAGCCGACGTGTCGATCATAAAGCAGAGTTTTGTTTCGCAAACAAAGTGCTTCATTTTAATGTATTCGAACTGTTTATGTATTCATCATCGTGATTGTAGATACCGTTTTTTTATTTGCTCAACTGCAAGCAGCCTTATTTTTTGTTGTCACTTTACGTTGGTTATAGGCAAAACACGTTTACCCCGTACAGTATTCCGTATCGACAGCTAGCTTTTTAATTCATGGCATGTGAACTTAATTGCACACGCGAATTTCTAACCGTCATTTCTTAAGTAAACCGTTGGCCGTTAATCTGGATTAAACCTGAAAGCTCGTTAAATAACGGCAGCAATTCTTCCAACCAATCAAAGGAGTTGGCTGGCAAAAAAAAGAGGATGACAATTTCTGTGTAGATCATTCTAGTCTCTGGATCTCGTAGTAGGTAGAGGTAGTCTCAAAGTCTTGATAAAATCTAGTGTGGAGGATGCGGTTGCAATCCATATTGGCTAAGGGAGGATGACAAAAAGAAAGGGATGGCAATTCGTGTGAAGATCATTCTAGTCTCTGGATCTCGTAGTAGGTCGAGGTAGTCTCAAAGTCTTGATAAAATCTAGTGTGGAGGACGCGGTTGCAATCCATATTGGCTAAGGGAGGATGACAAAAAGAAGAGGATGCCAATTTGTGTGATGACAGTTTAGTTTGAAGATCATTCTAGTCTCTAGATCTAGTAGTAGGTAAAGGTAGTCTCAAACTCTTGATAAAATCTAGTGTGGAGGACGCTGTTGGGATCAATACAGGCTGAGGGAGGATGGCAAAACTGAGAGGATGACAGTTTTGTTTGAAAATCATTCTTGTCTCGAGATCTAGTAGTAGGTAGAGGTAGTTTCAAAGTCTTGATAAGGGATGCAGTTGCGATCCATTAAGGGAGGCTTGTTTCTTAATGTGGCAATTACCGGTGAAGGTAGAAGGCAGAGTACGCATATGCTGCGATGTTGACTTTGAGGTCGAAAGTCATCAGATCGATGATTTTTCGTATAGGTATGCTTTGGTAAAACGGTTTACTGACGAAAGGACCATCAATTGATATTTTTCCTACATTAAGGATATTAAAATGGTAATTTCTGTGATTGATACTCCATCGAGTTTCCATTAAAGATGGTTGATCACGCACGACAAACTATGTTTATCCTTATTTTATGTTGGGGTGGCAACTGATTGATAAGATTTTGAGCATTGTTGAACATGGCCTTCACTTCATACACTAATCACAAACTATGGGGTTACCAAATTTCATTTTCTTGTTGCTTGGAAAAATACTATACCTGTCAATTTTTGCATTTATGCTTCTGCGCCTTGAGAATCAAAGTTGTGCCGATCCGCCCAGCTCCACAGCCCACCCCTGCTCATATGCAGCCTTCCCTACTTAAGAGCCTGCTCGAAGGTAAACTCATCTTTTGTTCTCAAAGTGACCTGTCATACGGCTGCCTCTGCCTTCTTCTCTCGTTCAACATTCACATTCGTCAACGAATGCCTTCTCTTCCCTACTCTTTCCTTGAACTCCGTCACCACACGGCACTACCTTCATTCGTCCCTCATGATTCCTGCTGAAGCATTCGCATTCGTCTAATGGCGGCATTCGTCCAACCGATCTTCATCGCAACAGTTCATTATACAGCGCCAGAATTCGCCCAATGGCGGCGTTCATCGAGCTGGTCTTCATTGCGGCCCATCTGACAGCATTTGCACTCACTCTCATTCTTCCACCATCGTCGCAACCCAGCTGAGCCTGTGTCATTCGCATTCATCTGATGTCCTCAGAACAACTTCAGCATTCGCCCTACAAGTCTGCATAGCGATCACCCATCGAGCTGCAGCAGCACTCACATCTGCACTCGTCTAATGCCCTCCAAGCAACCTCGACATTCGTCAAACTGGTCTGCATGATGACGGTCCATCAAGGTATGGCGGCATTCACATTCGCCTGCCAGCCTCCAAGCAACTTCGGTATTTGATCAACCGATCTTCAGTGCAACGGCCTGCAAAGCATCGATGATACTGTTTTTGGCATCCGTCCGCTGATCCTCAAGACGGCACAACGTTTGTCAAATTGGTCTTCATGACGACGGTCCATCAAGCTGCTCCAACATTCACAATCACATTCGTCTGACAGCTTCCGAGCAACCTCCGCATTCGTCCAACTGATCCTCATGCTGACAAACCACCAAGCTTGGCATCCACACATTGCAAAATGACCCAGAACTACAGCGCTCACATTCGCATTCGTCGTCACTCCCTCCAGGAACCACGGCTCAACCCATCAAGCTTAACGACATTGACGCTCTCATTCGTCCGCATGCAATCCTTCTGACAGCAGACCAAGCCAACGGCTTTCACTTTGCATTCGCCTGATGTCATTCAAGCACCACGACATTCTTTTCCCTCGTTGCTCCGACGTAGCTGCCCATCAATCTCCAATGGCATTCGTGTCCACCTTCGTCCGCTAACGGCCCTCCATCACGGGTAACCCACGTCTACCGCATACGCATTCTTCTGACATCCTTCAAGCAACTGCGGCATTCGTCCCCTCGTTCTCCAATGCAACCATCATCATGCACCAGCGACATTCATATTTCGCCTACCTGCGACTCTTCTTCATAATTGAACCGATCTGCAACATCCGTATTAGCATTTATCGAGGGACCTTCATGCAACCACATCGTTCCTTTTCCTGCCTTCAATGCAAAATTTGCACTCACCGGTTGGCCGTTTCTAATGGCAAGTCGCCTCCAAGATCGACAAAGGCTACATCCGCAATCACTTATGAACCCCAAACAACTCAACATTCGTCCAGCATCACAGCAACAGAACGTCCAGCCTCGACGCCAATTAAATCATCCCTAGCACCTCAACACGTATCAGCGACGCTCGCATTCTTCTAAAGACCCCCAGAACCATGGCATTCGTCCATTCTCACCACGATGATGCATCAAGCCACTCCAGCATTCGTAGCCGCATTCACCGACCAATCTTGTGGTGACAACAATGCACCAGTCCCATGAAATGATAGCTTCTAAACTCGCACCAGCCACTCAAAACAAGCTGCTCCACCAAGAACAACACCATCACAAGATCTCGAAGCCCGAAAATCCAAGTCATGCTTCTTTCCCACCTGAAGCAAGCCCCTCCTGGAAACAAACAGGAAATTCTCCATTCATCAATTGGGATCGCACCCCATCCACTGTCATGAAAAACCAAATTTAGAAAACTGTCTGCCCTCAATTCATGACACACAACCTAAAGTTATGAACACAAAACCGGCCTTTCCTTTTTTCTGCATTCTTTCATCAGGTCGATGACAACGCTAGCATCGTTACCAAAGGGTTTTTGTTCTACGAAGAACCAAGCTCTTCTCTCTCCATCCCCATCCAGGACAAGATGACGTCACTCCCCCTCTTTTTGCGGGAACTTTCTCCTCCGTCGCCTAGGAACAACTTTCTACTCCAAGCGCCCTAAGCTTTACAGGGCCGCGATCAGCTCCCTCATCTGTTGCCTCCAGCGCTTCTTTTCACGCCACAAGTCGGACGACAACCAGCATTGTTTTCATCGGTCTTAAGCATCCCTTATGAGTTCCTCGGACGACATGACGAGGACCCGAGGTGGCAGGTCACCCTACAACAATTTCAACCTCTCTGGCTTTGTGCGAAGAAAACCAGCGATTCCAGACACCTGGACCTGTTCTTGCCCTAGCATGAACGTTTGCAGCAGAATAGACATTCACAAAGTATGCCAAATTCACCGAAAGTGTGACTACTATAAGAGACCGTGCCCGTTATGTGTTCACGTCTCATCAACAACATAGCGGAAAATCATAAAACTCCAGAGAGCCACCAAGCTATGCTCGAAACAGGCAAAGGAATGTAGAGCCAGATTACGACAATCTGACAACCCCGTTCCGGCGGTAAAGAAACCCCAAAAGGAATCCTTGAGACCGAAACCACTGACTCCCCGTGTCTCGCTCTCAAGCTCTCCCTTCAGGATCAGAGGATCGTCACCTAAACAGTTTTTACTAAGCTCTACGATCGCGTCTTTCTCAGAATTTAAGTCACCTTTAACATCAAAGGCAATAGGATAATCGATGCCAACTTTACGTGAATTAAGCAAACAGCCAACAATCCCGACGGCCACCATTTCAAAGTCCACAGGGAAAAAACCTCGCACCACCAGTGGCAACACCCAATCCGAAATTTCGACAGCCATCCTATGGGAAACAGCCTACTCCCCTGGTTGTAGAACCTAGCAGTAGGACGCTAACCGACTCAACAGGTGAATTTCTCGACCCTGCACTTTCCTGCGTTGTATCCTCGCATCTCAAGATGATGAATCGTCTGATCAAACCGACGCTCCCTCAGCTGTACTTCCAAACCAAGAACTCACAACGTTAAAGGAAAACCAAAAATCGTTGCCTGATGCACCACTTTCGCCACAGGCGTCCTCACCCCCTTCTCCTCAGGCCAAAGTGACCCACGCCCTACCCCAACAACTCTTTGGACTGGACGACGAGCAAACCACCAGCAATTACGAGCACAGCATCCTACCCGATTTTCCACTGTCAATCACCGTGAAGGACTTAAACCTTTCTCCATCGGACTTCCAAACCTTGTCCATTAGACTTCCAAACGTTGATCGCCAACTACGCCAAACCTAAAAACGGAATTCGCCAAACAACAATCCATTGCAATTTACGCTTCCATCTCCAATCTCAAACTCCTACTGTCCACTGCAAACGACAAACTGAGAGAGTCACTCTAAGCAAAATTCCCCAGCAGGGAAACAAGCGTAGCCTGGATCATCGAAGAGATCGAATTCACAAATGACTCCAAACCAAGTTACCATGGTGAACTACGCTTCGAGCACCCACTACATCATCGAACTGGGCTCTGTGATCCACGAATCCGACACCCACCTTATGACTTGCTTAAGCCAACACCCAAGCTGATACCACCGGTATTCCCGCTTGGAGACCTTCCAATTGATCCACCAAGATCTCAACCTCCAGATTGAAATCTCGAAGAAGAAACCAGACACAACCAATTTGCGGTTGCTTGGTCTGCCATGGCTTACACCTGCCCATCTGAACACTTCTACGGCTTTAGTATATGGCAGAATGATAACAATCACCTAACCCAACGTAATCTTTTGGAACTTCAACCCTGCACATCAAACAGCACCTTAAATCTTCCATGTTCCATTGCAGGCTTCGAGCTAAATATCATGCCTACGGCTTTCACCGATGGTCCACGAATCAGTAACCTTGACATACCCGCTCATTTCTACCTCTAACCTCGCTGGGGAAGAAACCATTCTTTCATCGTTCGACCCCCTTCACTTCCTTAAAAAAAAAAAGGCGAGGAGAGGGGGGGGGGGAGAGTCAAAATCAGTCCAAAATCAACGCCCTCCCACTCATCTCAACCAACATCATCTGCTGATCGTCGACTTCAAAATTGCACCTAAACACCTTTGAACGATCACCTGAACTCTCAAATAAAAAATCAAGCAATTAAATCGAACCATCACCAAGTGAACGCTTTTTCTCCCGGCGACAACACCAAAGTGCATTAACGCCACCTCTTCTTTTGTTTTAATCAGCATTTCATTCTCGAACCAATCAACTAATCTAACCCAATGGAAATCATCTCATCATCCAATCAAACACGAACCCGTCATCACCGACCACCAACAGAACCGTGACGTTTTAACATCAAGAAGTCTGACAAATCAACTTCCAACCCATCCACAAAATGAGAAGCAAGCCTCTGAACGAAACAAGCCAAAGATGGATCCAGGTCGAGCAACACCAACAAGACTTCACCCATCAACACATCATCCAAGGTAAATACTTTGTCAATTTCTTAACGAATTTAGACGGGTATGAAAGCTGCCCCCCCCCCCTCCAAAAAAAAATCCTTAAACGGAAAACCCCAGCTCACAATCCCAGGGAACTCGTTCAGAACTTGCCCGCCATCAATTCGGACGAGTTCTACAGTCAATGCAAATATTGAAGGGTGTAGTATTTTTCCAAGCAATAAGAAACGTAAATTTGTCGGCCCCCCCCCCCCCTTGGGGGGGGGCGGGGAGTCGGTTGGTTTGCTAAGGAAAAATACTATACGAACCCACCCTGTCTCCCCTCTTGAGTCACCTCCTGACAAATCGAGAGAAAACTTAAAGGTGCATTTGCCTTCGAGCAAGCTCTTAAGTAGGGAGGGCTACGCATGCGCAGTTGGTTGGAGGAGCTGGGCGGATCGGCGCAACTTTGATTCTCAAGGCACAGAGAGCATAAATCCACAAATTGACAGGTATAGTATTTTTCTTTAGCAAAAGAAACAAATTTCAGCCGGCCTTCATGGGGGCAGGCAAATTTACGTTTTTTACGTTGGCGACGGAGGTGGGGTTGCCAACATTCATCCCCTGATTAACTTTATCCCTTACATCTTATCTATTGTAGAGCTAGAGTCCAATGACTGCTTGCTTATACCCAATTGGCCTTGTTTATTCCCACTTGGCCTTGTTTATTCCCACCACGTTATGCCACCGCTTGCTCATACTCATTTGTGAAAACAAGAGATGTTTCGAAAATTTGATGGGAAGCGACGCGTTACCACGCGCCTACAAGGTCAAAGTTGCTGCAATCATGTGGTTGGTGTTAACGTTTGTCGATCGATTTTGACTTCTTTCTTATACCATTCCGCATCGTGTTGAAGCTGCGAGCAACCAGTCTGGTTTTGCCTTTAGTGTTATTATTATTTTTTTGTGTGAAAATTTTGAGTTGTCGTTTCCGGTCGGCGACGCTGCATTGCGATTGCTTTCATTGTAAATTTTTTTTTCGAGGTTTGTAAAAGGGCGTTTTTTTTGGACACCCTGTATATTTGCGTGTCTAGCTTGGATACATTTGTAGTAAAACTCATGTCTTGGCGAGATAAGTATAGGCTGGTCAGAGTGAATACCCAACCCTCTTTTCCGATTTTAGTATCGCAATCGGAAAGGAAATAATACGAGATTAATTTTTTTCTGTAGAAAAAAAACAAAAAATAATAATAGGCCTTCCCTGTGATTACCCTTAAACATCCGTCCAATCATAACACACAATTAATCACGCAAGGCTTTAGAAGAGAAGCCAGTCTCACTGACTTTTAGCTGCGTGTGTCGATTTCACGGAAACTGGCGGCACAGGAAGCACACAGCTCAGGTTGGTCACTTCACAACCTCCGTTCACCCAAATGCGTATGAACGGAGGTGTTAAGCTTGTAGTACACTACTCCGTTCCGTCACGTCACGTCGCAGGCCATCAAATTTCTGTTGGGATTAAAAGCGTGTAAATTAGAGGAGCCTCGTATACTGCTCCGTCCCGTTCCGTGACGACCTGTTGGCTGACGGTCGGGATTGTCGAGGCAGAAATCCTTTCAGTCAAAAACTGATCGCGTGCGAGAAGTGTACGCATCTGCCGTCAATTGACGGCCGTCGTCGTCCGTCACATGTCTGCGCACAACGCCTTTTCCCTACTAAATACAGATGCGAACCTTTTTCAGTTGCCTTCTGGACTTAAATGTCATCATGTCCGAGCATAGCAAATTAATCCGTAATGTACTGCGACTTTATATTCAGTTACTTAAGGTCATTACAAGTCCTTCATTAGCATTGCTACTTTGGGCTCGATCAAATTTAAAATCTTTGCGGAGCCTACTTAAACAGTTAGTGACGGAAGCCATGTGCGCTGGCCCATCTTTTGCCGTCAGTCGTCGGAACGGGACGGAACAGAGTAGTGTTAGTGATTAAATCTACAAGCTTTAATCAATCCAAAACAAACTAAACAACCGTCAGGCTTATTCTTTCATAGTACTGTGTGGCTCGTGGGGAGGGGGGGGGGATTTATTATCTAATAATAATGGCCACAGAATAGCCACCGACTCCGAGCCAAAATTAAGTTTAAAAAGAGTAAAACCATCCATGGGCCCCAGAAGCAGAATATTTGTAGGCGGTGTGCGACAAGCTTTTTACAAACAAAAAAAGGTCTGCGGGGAGATGGAAGGTGTCTGTGGTCCGCAGGTAGGGATGAAGGTAGAATTTTACATTGTGCAAAATTTTCAGTTAGGCCTATATGGGTTCTTGAACAAGTTTCTTCCATGAACTTTTTTGAAGAACCTTTGTCGGTTGTTTTTTTTTCTAAACAACTGAGACTGACCCAACCTTTTGTCTTGAGAATAGAACCACTCAAAGGCTCTCGAAAAAAACGGTTCAAATGGTGCATTTGAACGTCAAAATCGGTCAGTTTTTGGCAAAATTATCGAAAAAAGAGATCACGAAAGAAAAAAAAACTCTGGAAAATCGTACAGCATCACATCCAGCCGTATACTGCGACGTAGCGTCGCCCGTCGCTCGAATTTCACGGGGCCTTAGGCTGAAATCTACAAAATAAAATAAAATAACTCAAATCATAAACAAAAAAAGGAAGAAATTTATTATGGTGTAGTTAGCTCCATCTAACGAAACTGGAGAGGTTGGGTTTTTAAATTTTTTTTCTTGAACGTAGGAAAAGAAGTGGGCAAAACCACGTTAGATGGAAGGGTATTCTATACATTCACCACCCAATGAGAGAAGAACTACTTCCGACAGTCGCTACGAACCTGACTTAGTCAATAGAGCAACGTCATGTGACGTCATATGGGCTACCACTAGATTAAAATGTAACGGAAAACAACGGCACTTCTAGTCAAGACAGTGCTTTGAGAGCGGATTTCTGAGGCTTAAAAGAACGTTTTCTCCAACAACAAAAATCGCGCGTTACAGGCTTAAGAAATCCAGTCTAATAGCATTGGCTTCAGTACGACGACCTTCTTTTCGCCCTCCAGTGCCCCTTGCAGCTAACCCAGTTACTGGCTCCACCATAGTTATACATAATAATACCACGTTGTGTCACTGCCCTATTTAAGAGGGTGACCTCTAGTACGATTATTACCCCTAACCTAAAATAATGTACCACTATCAATGTCAGTGGCCCCCTTTAAGATTAAGTAAGTGGTCGGCACGTGACCTACGCAACTTCAGTTAATCAAGCTTTAAAGCTCCTCTAACTCACTACTCATTGCATTTCACCAAGGCTAGCTGAGAAACGTGATGGGATTTTATTTTCTTGGGCAAACAGTGATCTCTACAGCGTAACTGGATTTCCACAATCAAAACTTTGAAACAGGTTGGCCCAAATTTGATGCGACCTGATGCGTTCCGATGTGTCAGTGACGTTAGTATTCCTCAATACGTACGATTGGAAAGTTACATTCTGACGTCAGCGGTACTCCATCCCGCTTCGAATAGTGTCAGATTCAGGCCTGTCTGGGTTTAGCATGACGTCCGTCTGGAATATGGCGTGCATGTATGCATCTGGCGTAAAAGCTACTCCACAAGTTTTCATGGTAATGATCGAACATACAATGTAAACATTAGAGTATGTCTAAATTACAAAGGGAAATTGGAAAATGAACCATCAGCAAAAAAAAAAAAAAAATAGAAATAACGTGGTACGGTAAGCCACTTTTAGGGCGCGTTTACGCGACGACTCGCCTTTGCATTCTCGCAGCTAGAATTTTATCGCAATGGCAAAGTTGTCGTTGCCGTGGTAACAACGCTACCTAGATACACGTAGCGACGTCGCTTGAGTCAATGCTTCAAGTCTTATAATCCGTGACAATAAGATAAAGAATTCCTCCTGACGAAATTTTCCCAGTCTCTTCTGAACTCGCATTTTTGAGTTTTTTCGTTGCGAGTCGACCTCAGCTAAAACCGCCGCCATATTGGAATTTCGGATGATTTCTAGCTTCTAGCCGCGTGAATGCAAAGGCGAATCGTGGAAAACCAGTCCATCAACAAATTACTGTCATATCGCCTTTACCAATACGGCCCCTTGTATTTAATTTGTTAAATACCTACGATATTTTTAATGTATGATTTTCACTGATAGCTTAATTTCCAATCTACCTTTGTTATTTACCGCAATTTTTGTCTATGTACTTCTGTAAATAACAAAACTTACGGATTGTTCTCTGTCTGTTAACGTTTGACCACATCTCAAGTGAAACGTCACCCCCGATTTTATTACTCAGTAACAACATTTCTAATTGCCGGTAGAAAATATACGCCACCTGTGGATTTTCTTTGGTAATACAAACAAAAATTAGCCGTTGGCACCCGGCATTTTTGACATTTTTTTTTGCAAGTTTGCCCTCATGGTCCTTATTCTAAGAAAGTAAAAAAAAAAA
>JAHWFP010077540.1:0-15006 GCA_023313725.1 Lithobius niger
GCTTAGGAGCAGACTTAATGATGAGGGATTGTTAGGGAGCAAGATTATTTCGCTTAAGAGCAGACTTAATGATGAGGGATTGTTAGGGATCAAGATTAAACAAACGCAGCTTCAACAATCAGCAAGAAGGTGAGCAGGCGGTCTAATAATTAGAAACAAACACTATTGCTTCAATAATGCTGACTATAAGAGCCGAGTTGAATCAGCGGGAATCAGCTAGATCGGCGTATGTTACGCCGGGACACAATTTTACTATGCCATGGCCCATAGCCGTACACCCTGTAACCATCAATTCAACCATCAACACTAAATAACGCTTGTACTTGTTTTTATTAAGCATTGGCCCACAGCCATGCACTTATACAGTCATCTTAAGTCTATAACTACACGTGTAACACTTGAACACTCATACATCTCTCCTCGTTGCCTTGCAAAAAGCCACAATCTCATTCCATGTCTCCTACTCACCACAGAGTCCAACTCAACACTCAGAGCACTCTTCTTAGTGTTACCAAATCCAAATTGCCATTGAGTTTTATAAAGCGGGCACTCCGAAAGAAAGTGCTTAACCGTTTCAACTACTGCACAGTCACACCGTGGTGTCAGTGCCCAGCCCAGACGAAATGCATGACCCCTTAGCTTAGTATGTCCTATACACAATCTTGAAATGGTCACTACTACATGTAGTGGGAGACGGGCAATTTCTTGCAATGCACCTATTTTGGGGTGTATCTCATACAACAATCTCCTTGTCGTACTCCTATTCCACTCCTCTTGTCACTGACTCTCTACCCACACACTGACCACTGGATACAAATCCCTGGGAACACATGGAACTATTACTGGGTTTTCTCTCCTGGAGTACCCCTGAGTAGCTCATCAGGATACTTGCTCTTTAACAAATTGCTGTGCATTTTATCGAAAAGTTCGTGTTGCCTAATATAGCTGGTAATCCGGTTGCACTGCTACTCGTTAACTGATGACGAGTGCCCTTTGAATAAAGAGTGATGCTTATTTTGATCACAGTTGGAGTTTTCCCAACATACAGAAAAATTGCATTACAAATGATGGCAATCTTTTTAGTCAATGCCTCCCCAAACGTCAAACCTTAAAAGGCACATAATGGAGTTAAAAGGGTGTTGAATACCAAATTAATTTGTATCTGTCGCATAAATTATTTCGTATGAGCGGAATTAGTAGTCAGTATATAGTAGTCAGTTACAAGTAAACTGAAATTAACGATCTTCACACACTTTTATTACATTGAAAAAGCAGGTTATGCACTTGATTAAAATACAACCATTGCTTGTCAGGGCACAAAGACTGCCCATTTTCAACGATTTTCAAGCTGTTTCGCCGCATAAGTATTTATCCTCACCAACATGAAATACGCTCGGCTCTGGTTTCTGTTAAAGTACCAAAAGTAGTGGCCGTAATGCATCAATGCAAGAACTGAAAAATGACTTTCTTACAATGAAGCGTGACAATTGAACTTGGCGGGCGGACCACTAACGTAGTCCTTGACATATCCCTGATTGGGAAAACATCGCTCATCATAATTAGGATATATTTTTAAACTCTATTATTAATGTTTACAACGAGGTTTGGACAGTTCTGAAAGCTCTGAATGCTCTAAAGTATAATTTTCTTTTATCGGAGGAACTTTTTTGAAAAATTCTGAAGAGCATCTTTAGGTAAATTGCACAACGTGGAATTGCCCAAAAAATACTATAAAATTATTATGGTTTCCCTTTCAGAGCCTTTAAAAATTTTAATTCCTCCCTTTAAGGGTAGCAAAAAAAAGTGTCGTGGGCCCCCCCCCCGTCGGAGAAATTTTGAGTGGACCATTAAAGCAAAGGGACTGAGAAGCGAGCTTACATTATGAGGATAGAACCCCTACAGTAAAAACGGGCGAGCATGTCAATTCTTTGCCCAGAAGTTGAAACTGGTACGTTGTTGCCTAAAACAGAAGTTGAAATTGGCACATTGTTGCCTCGACTAACAATATGCTCTGCGCGGTCATTTTGTAACGTGCTTACATGATTGGCAGCACGCAACTCACGAAGCAAACACTTCGTAGTTCGACTTGCCTCAATCATGGCGGCCTGCCAGCCTTCCAATTACTGCAGACTCAGGAATTGGACAGCTGCCAGCCGCCAGGTGGAGACACGGGTCCTCTGCAACCCAGTTGGAACCGGATCGAACCTGTTCGCCAGTAGCCTCAGGCAAGAGCCCATTGTTCTCCAGAGTATAAAAGAAGCCTGGAGTCGACGGCTCGAGCTAGTTAGTGTGTGGGATCTGACTGAAAGGTTGGATCCCTGACTACGAGGTGCAGCAGAAGGATAAATTCTGCTGATAGCCTAATATGTAAACGCTATGTGCATAGTCCCCTAGCTATGCAGTAAGGAGTGAATTAGGATCGAGCATTGTGCCTTGTGAATAATCGTCCACTTCCTTAGCGACCTTACAATTTCAGTTAACGTTAACGTTTTAGAAAGCCAGCAAGTGCACATGTATACAGTAAAATGCGACGTTTCGGGATTTATCATCCCGTTGTCAAGCAAAAAATATATTTTATAGCATAAGCTACAAGTCAACAAGATACACTTAAATGGTTTCCCATTCTAAAGAAAACAAGCCAGAGCAATAAAAGATAAAAAATAAAAAGTTAAAAAAGATAAAAGTGAAGCCCAGTCAGCGCAAAAGCTGAGCTGGGAGGACCTCTCCCTAACGAAGCAGGGAAGAAGTGATTTGTAGAGCGGAGGTGGCGGCTATTTATGTGGGATGGCCCTGGTGGGAAAAATTTGCGATTCCAAATTTGTGAAGGATTGGTATATATTCCGAAAACTGTTTATTATTAGGCATCAAATGATTATGGACTGGTGGTCGTTGTGTCAGGATGCAAAGTGTTTCTAAGTTAAGACGTGCACGAAAATTATTTTCTTGAAAAGTGACTTGCGTATTTTGAAGATCTGGGGTGTGCCCTGTCTTTATCTGGTGCTGAACAAGAGAGTTGGTTTTATCTTTGTATTTAATGTTGGATTTGTGCGATGAAATCCTTTTATTAAGTTCCTGTTTCGTGGTTCCTATGTAGCTAGCTGTGCATGTTGGTTCGCCACACGGGATTTGATAGATGACATTTTTTTGTTTAGTTTTATCTTTTTGCTCGACTGTAACGTTTGGCATAGTTAGATTTTTTAAATTTCGTGCTGCAGTGGAGACGAGAGTCAGATTTTGGGGAGCCAGCAATTTCCTAAGGTTTTCTGTGGCATAGGGGAAGTATGGAAGGCATATAAAATTTGATGGCTAGAGTTTTGGTGGGTTAAGCTTGAGAAGAGCACGGTGATCGATTAGTTTTTCTAGCAAATGGAGAGGGTATCCATTTTCAACAAATTTATGCAGTGTGTATTGAAATTCTCGAGCAAGGAGAAATTTGTTGGGGGTGTGGTCAAAGATGCGTTTTATTTCGTTAGAAACTACATTATTTTTATGAGCTGGGTCAATGAAGGAAGCATAATTCATGGAACGAGTTGTATGCATGGGTTTTCGAAAATGCGTAAATTCGACTAGATTTTCAGGTGTGATAATGACCGTCATATCCAGGAATGGGATGGCCTTGTTTTTAGACTCTTCCATAGTGAAAGAGAGGGAAGGGTTAAGACAATTTAAAAATTCCAGCATTGGTAATTTATCATGATCCCGTATGAGGGCCAGGGAATCATCCACAAATCTTTTGTAAAATTTTGTGTGTGGAAACTTTAGTAAAAGAGCGTCATCAGTTTTATTGAGTGCAATGTCGGCCAGGAAGGTTGAAAAGGGACTACCCATTGGTACTCCATCTGTTTGCATAATAAATAAATTTTTGTAGTGAAAAAAAAGTTGTGGCGAACACTATTTTTACAGCGTCGAGAAAAAGAGGGATGTCCCAGCCAAGTCTGTTAAGTGGTTCAGGGTTCATTTGTAGTTTTTCTGAAATACATTCTAAAATATACTATTGGCTAAGAGAGGGGAACATCGAAACCACGTCAAATGACACAAAACTATACCCCGGAGGCATCCTAGAATTTTCCAGTTCTGCAATTATACTTTTGGAATTAGGAGTGGTGTGTTTTCCAATTGCAAGTTGTTTAAGAACCGGTGCGATAAGACGAGAGAGGAACAAATTGGGCGCATTTTTTCCACTTGTTATGATGCGGAGTGGGAAGCCTGGTTTATGGGTTTTTACCTGTGGGAAAATGATAGGAGGGCATGGGCCATTTTCTTGTATTTTTGAAACTCTTCGTCCTTAAGTTTATTGTTTTCAACAAGGTAGGAAAGAAACCTTTTATTGCATGCTACAGATTTGGAAAAGGGGCTGTATGTAAAACCTGCGTAAATTGGGTTCGAGGCTAGTTCTTGAAGGATTTTGTGACGTGTGAAATGACGTGTGACAGTGGCAAGTGTGAAATGACATCATGCAAGAAGAACAGTTACTCAACGGCAAGTGTGAAATGACGTCATGCACGACGGGCAGTTATTTTTCACACAGTATGGATCGCTGAAGCCAAAGCGATAAACTGGGAGTGGGGCGGGGAGGGCTCAACGGGAAATGCTCTTGTGTGGGGCAGTGCGTCTGTTAGCCCTGCTATTGGAATTCTAATGATAAAATAATTACAGACATTAGAGGGGGGGGGGGACAGTGCGTCAGTTGCCATTAAACTATTAGTGAAATTTTTATTTGTCTTTTTATGTAAATTAGGCTGGCAGTAACTGATACCACTGAACCTTGCTTGAATTGTTTTGCTTTGCAAACAAATGCTTTGCTTTGTACAAAATCTGACAAAAGAAGCAGCGGCAGGAGGAGGGGGACGCTGAGGAAGAGGGCAGGGAGAGGATGAGAGGAAAAGGTGAGTATTACAGGGAAAAAAATGCCTGTCGCAGTCAACATTCAGGTCACCCCGACCGAAAACTGGGAAACAACCACGGACGACGCAAAACCCGACCGAAGTCGGGCACAACTGCTAGGTTAATAAAACCCAAACTGATGTGGGTCTCGTTTGGAGGCATGTGTCCCTTTGTCTCCCTTCCAAGTATTGCTTAAAGCCACAAAGAGGACCTCCCACCGTGTTCTCCCTCTTTTTGATTAGTCCGGCATGTCGATTATCGATTACGGCTGTAAGGTATGCCAACTAGTAGCAAACCAGCGTAGGTTGAGACGAGTGGGCAGAAGACGGATCCTGCAAACAGAAACGCACAAAGCGCGGGCGCCGTGCGTGTGTGTGTGTTTGTGTATGTGATAAGTTTATGGCGGGCCAACGATGCAATCATTATTATGATAATGACGTTTCGGTGACGGAGATCTATCTTCACTAGTAAAAACCTAACCCGATAACGGCCTACTATCCACGGCTTAAATGCAAAACCATTTTACGCTCCGGTGGGGAAGCTAACGCAGCAGGTGGACCTTTTAACTGCCCTACTTATCACGCGGCGGCGCTGACGTTCGTATGGACGGGGTGCCAGTAATAAAAGCGTTCTCAGTAAGCCGCAATATCGTATACGTGGGCGACAATACGCCTTGGAAGGTAATTAAATATCAAAATTATTACTATTTTCGTTTTTGTGGTTCTACGTTGGTGGTCGCAGGTGTTTTTAGCATTGCGAGAAAAAAACCGATCCGAAACATGGCGGTTGGATTGGAACGTCAAACTTAATAGTAATGTCGTTAATAAGTATAACACCCACCTGTGTTCGAAAATCAACATTGGTGCACCATAATTCAGAAAATGCGTTCTTATTGAATGTTTGATAATGAGGACCGGTTACAGACACTCACTGTGGAGGGACGGATCTTGGGATTTGGTAGAATGGCGAATTGGCGATGGCAGGTGGGAATTGACGATGAAACAAGTCATATAAATGATCGAGTCGGATTGCCTTTGTACGGATGGTAAATTTATGGTTCAGGATATTTACAAGACGTTCAGTAAGAATGTTTTACAAAGATCCTCCTTCCTAATCTGAATGTGATGGGGATGAAATTTATGAAAATTAGCGGGACATGACATGATCAGGGTAGGGTTGGCTGGTTTTCCCACCAAATGGTTAAAGGCGGTTTCCCCCTTCATGGGTCGTTGTCTTTGATTCTGCTATGAGACTATGTTTCAGAATGTAAGATAAAATGCTGAAAACAACGGACCTTTTTAATTCTTCTTTTTGTGTTGAAGAGCTAAAAAAAAAAAAGGTCTGGTATGCAACAAACAATTGTAAATCACCTTATTTTGCTGAAAAAAGAAACAAAATAACAACGAAAATTATTATTGTGGATTTATATTCCACTAAGATGATGTGACCCGGATTCGTGCTATTTATCCAAGCCCATTTCACCACACAGGGACCATCTATGGAATGTCCCGGATTCTTCGCTTCAAATCATGGTCACGTCAAATCGAATCTTATCTATTTTAGTGCACGATTTTCTCTGTTGAGCTATTGTGTTTCTCCTTCTCCTGTATGATTTACAGCAATTTATGTATATTAATAGAAGCAGAACTATTTATGTCTTATCTATTTTAGTGCATGATTTTCTCTGTTGAGCTATTGTTTCTCTTTCTCCTGTTTGATTTACATCAATTTGTGTATATTAATCGTAGCATAACTATTTATATCTTATCTATTTTAGTGTATGATTTTCCCTATTGCGCTATTGTGTCTACTTGCCCGCAAAATTTTGAGGTAAAGTTTCGAAGTTCGATCCCTTGGACTGGTCAACTTCCTGCTAGGAATAAAGTTCTACAGAACATAGTCTGGAGCTATTGCCCTTAAATCAGATGCACTACGTGGACAAAGTTCTTAACTGTTTTTACATAGATGACTGTTCACTAGTTCTTACTCCGGGAGTGGTAAGATCGTCAGATCAACAACTTCACGAGAAAATTTGGGGGGGGGGGGGCCCCAGGCCTCTAAGAGATGGAAGAGTTGGAAGATTGCCAATGGAACAAGACTGGATATTGCGTTTTCAGTAAATTCTTCTAGCACAGCATTTCTCAGCATTGATCCGAGAGGACTGGAAATAAGGAAAATTGTTCCTCAGGTACTTGAAAGGGACAAGAGAATTTAGTTTCGTCATCAACCCGGATGACATTGCTTTAAAGATTTATGCCGATGCAGGTTGCACAAGTAATCCTGATGGTCAGCGTTCAGCTACAAGAATAGTATCAACTTATGGTGGAGTACCACTTTTTGTCGTACTCCAATCTTCACAAATCCATTTCTTTGTTTTCTTTGGAGTCGGAATATAAGGCAATTTCGCAAACTGTACAGGAAACTCTTAAGGATTCAAGAACGACTTCAAGAGACTGAATTCCGAAAGTTTGAAGATATAAAGTAAGTAAGTAGAGATTTATTCCAGGAATAAGCATGGAATGAGGCACTTCCGTCACTGAGATAACTCGTGACGAGGGCAGGTAAGAGAAAAAATAAAAAATAACTACACATGTTACCAAGTTATACCACAAAGCAATGCAATACTGTACTATTTTAGGTTCTGGTTGGCCTTTCGGAAAATGGATTGATCATGCCTGGTAAAATTTCTCTTCGAACAGACGAACCAATAAGCAGACGAACCAATAAGTTATTTCTATAAGAGAACGGTAAGACGCATCTTGACAATAGCTAAAGCATTAAGCCAAAGATAGGGTTAGGCCTAACGCTACGGGCATAGTACACCACATCCGTTCAATGCTTGTACAAGGTTCAGTCACCGTCCACCTTAGTGCATATACGTGTGACAGGCGATTGTAAACGATCATAAAATATAGCAACTTCCAATGGCCAACCAGAACCTAAAATAGTATAGATGAGGATGGTAAATACTGATTTTTCATCGATACTTGAAAGCCAAGAACAATCGGCGTGGTGGGGAGATTACTTAACTAACAATTACTCAAACAACTTATGGCATAACATGCACTGAAAGGATAGAACGAGGGTATGGTTCAACAAAATAACATTAAACAAATTCGCGTAAAGGCTATGTTTACACAAACGGTAGCGTGACAATAAATTCGTGAATTTAATTGTTGAGTATTAAGTAGTTAATTTGACAGTCATTCTTCTATTACAAAACAAAAACTTCAAATGTGCCGTAAAAAAGGGGTTATATGATTGAATTTTCACTCGTTAAAATGTACATGGATAAAAATTTATGATTTTTAATCGAAATAATCAAATGTACAATTGAGAAAATTGCATCTATTCAAGTGCTGTTGTGCTTTACGATATGATTCGTAAAGCAGAACAGCACTTAAACAGATGCAAGTTTCTCAATTGTACATTTGATTATTTCAATCATCAATTTTTATCCGTGTACATTTTAACAAATGAAAATTCAATCATATATAACCCCTTTTTTACGGCACACTTGAAGTTTTTGTTTGTAATCCGTGTACCTGTTTTACGGCTATGGCGTCGCGCTACGAAGGTTTATGCATGCAGTCGATTGTTGCTGGCCACTTTGAAACAATTCAAGTCAGCTCTGAAAGCCTGCATCTGCGAAATAAATACGCAATTCTATCGTTTTTATAGCTGCCAATTGCGAGGGCGAAGGCCTCGAAATTAACAACGCAGCTTAGTTTGGTTTAAAAATACATGCGTTTAGCTGAAACACTGATTCTTTCACGATTATTTATTCGGAGCCGTGGCTTAAAGCCGAACGCCCCATCAATACCACATAATACAATATAACACCTGACGCCTACACAATATAACACCTTACGACTTGGGAAAAGTTGATATCTACTATCTGGCCAATTTGGTCGAAATATATTGAATAGAAACGGAGAAATTAATACTTTTAATTTTGCTGGAGAGAGGACTTCAATCATACGTATACACGGCTACCCTTAAATTGAATCACTGTCAAATTGATGTACAACTCATTAAGAAGCCGCCTTCTACTCAAGAACCAATACAACCCATTGTGAGGCATAAACTTGCTGCGAATCCAAAATGAATTAAAAACACATCCAGAGTAGCCATCAAGTGCTGGTGAAACAACGAAATCACGATGTTTCGGTTCCAAGGTCGGAACCGTTTTCAGATGAAGGGTCTAAAACATGTCAAACAACTTAAATATAAAAATAAAAATTAATGAAACTAAGTTGTTGGACATGTTTTAAACTCTTCACCTGAAAACGGCTCCGACTTTGGAACCGAAACGTCGTGATTTCGTTGTTTCACCAGCACTTGATGGCTACTCTGTATGTGTTTTTAATAACTAAAGTGCTTTTTAACTTTCTGCTTTTTGGAATGCAAAATGAATCGCAGACGACCTTTAGAAAATTTAATTTAATACCAATGGCCGATTCCCCTGTCATCTTACAGACGAGATTGTGAAATACTGGAATGCATAAGACAAGTTAATGCACGGTGATGACGTCACGCTAACACATCCCAATGCTAAAAGTGTAGTCGTTATATACGGTTAATCTGAAAACCCACACACGTCACCGTGGGTTAATTTTGATAACCTACACTTTTTTGCTAACCCACACTTTTTCGATATTCTAACACTTTCATGGGGTCTAGACCCACGTTTCCCAACCAGGGAGGCGGGCCACCCTGGGGGGGGGGGGGGGCGGCGGGGGCGGAGCAACTGCAGGGGAGGCGCGAGACGCTGCCAGATCGGTGGTGAACTTTTTTTTAACGATGCATCGGAAAGTTCACGCCAGTGATAGACCTATACCTGCTATGAACCATTTTTTAAAATTACATTATTGTTAAGATTTCCATGACTTAACCAGTATCATTCATTTTGTTTAAAAAAAAATTATACAGCAATGCAGTGTCGCATTGGGGCGCTCGGGAACGCTGAGGTCAATGGGAAGGCCCCACCAGTAAAAAAAAATAATAATAAGTTGCAGGGAAACATTTCAAATTCCCGCTTATTTCTTAAAAATAAGGTAGCTGCTCCCAATAAGGCCTTTCTTAAAACAAAAAATATTATTGAAAAATTTGAAAGGGATTCTTATAAAAATTACATACCTAAGTTTCAGGAAAATGTTTCAAATGTTTCAAATTCAAGCACATTTCTTAAAAACATGGTATCTGGACCACGCAGGAGAAGCTTATGGTACCCCCCCCCCCCCCCGAGGAGTCTCGAGGTCCATGCCCAAGGCTCGACCTGACCCTGTAGCAATGGGGTGGAGGGGGGGGGGGCGCCATTGCGTGCTAGTCCCAATAGGGAGGAATACTGTAGAAAAGGTCGGAAACCGCTGGTCTACACAACCCTAATCCACCATGACCAACTTTTCGTATGAAACTATTATGTGCTCGGCGTATCTTGAGTCCTGCAAGTATCCTATGAGCGGCTGCGTCTTCCTGGAGGGGGCGGCTTTAATCGACGGCCGCCATTGTTTTTGTAACCATCTTGGATATCAACAAGGCACTCTGCCACCAAAAACCTACAATCGCTTATCTGTGTTCGTTCTGGGGCGAACTTAAGACAGGCCGCGGATATTATACACAACACAAGTTCAGACCCATTTGCAAAGCCAGTGTAAACACGAGAATTTGCCACTGGAGACATTTTTCACGGTGCCAACGCAGAATAAAAAAAATGTTGCCAGCTTAAGCCTAACCCGGAACCTTTTGTCCGCGGGTTATGATAAGAAAACTAGGCTATTGACACTATGAAATACAGATAAAAAAAAAACCCTACGAAACTCAAGCGAATAGCGTATTTTATACTCTCATCTTATTGAAACTATTAAGTAGAAAAAAAATACAGTTTTACCTTAAAACACAAACATCGGTGACGGAGCGTCTCTCCCCCTTCGCTTTGATTTCGTACACAGGAAGCTTCTAACCCGGAAGTTTCTATTCAGGAATATACATAAGTCACATGTAAAAATTCTTAAATTCTTTACGATTTACAAATAAAATTTACAAACAAAAGTCTTTAAACACTCAAATAAGTCGGTAAGTTAGCTTGACGTCACACCTTAACCATCAAAACAAATATCCGTAACTACTTGGCAGTTACCTTCCATAATTTCTCTTTTGCGAGAACGGCGCAGTTCTCGCCAAAGAGCAATTATCGATGGTAACTGCCGAGTAGTCATGGATATCCATTACTTGATGCAGGAGTTCATCCAGTTAACATTTTCGTTAGTCCACACATGGAAATTATCCGATGACTAGCAGCAAACTTGAGTTTACAGGAATTACGGTAATTAATGCAGAAGCCATCGTGTGATACATCGTAGTTAATACCACGGTGCACATATAAATCCAAAATGAGAGTTAATTACCTTGTATCGATGAAAACCCTCAACAAGCAATAGTGATTGGATGGACATTATCCCAAGAGAGCATGCCTGTATTAACTCAAATCTGGACGGTGTTAATCAAACAGCACATTTCACTACAAACTGGAACGTCCATGGCTAAGCGACAACTTCGACGAATGTTGCAGCATAGTGACACGCACGCTTTCCCCTCAGAGAAGTGCCCGCACCTCCGTAAAGCAAACCCTGGTTCATGCGTGCAACTCAAATGCATGGAGTTTTATACGGACACATGATTTACACACACCACTCAAATTTGCCAATAGGGCAGTGACATGACGTAGTATTATTGTGTATAACTCTATGGTGGAGCCAGTAACTGGGTTAGCTGCAAGGAGCACTGGAGGGAGAAAGGAAGGTCGTCTTATTGAAGCCAATGCTATTCGACTGGATTTCTTAAGCCTATAACGCGCGATTTTTGTTGTTGGAGAAAACAACGTTCTTTTAAGCCTAAGAAATCCGCTCAAATCTCAAAGCATTGTCTTGACTAGAAGTGCCGTTTTTTCCGTTACATTTTAATCTAGTGCACCTTGTAGCTATTACCTCCAAAATAGTGTCTCGTAGCCAATATGACGTCACATGACGCTGCTCTATACATATAAATGTAGAAATATGATACGGTACATATGATTAACTAAGTAAAATTAAAGCTAATTTAAGATGTCAGACACAAGATAAAAGAAATATCAAAATATAAATCGTTATCATGAACGCAAAATAAATCGTACAAAATCATACCAAAGGCCAATTGAGATAGCTCACCTCACTGCAACAGTATGAGCGATACCAAGGAGCATTCCGGTTTCCAGCCGCCAAGGGACTCAAACATAGAAATACATCCTGAAGAGCGACAGTTAGTCTGAAGTGCTTGTACTTTTCATAATGATGCATCAGGACGGTTTTAACATATAAACCAGCCCCATCTCATCCCAGCCGTATGCATAAACGCGCATCATTGGCTGGCCGACAATGACGTAGGTGGACTGCCAGCTGATCGCACAACATGGCCGCCAAACTAGTGTCGCATGCTTATCGGCGTATCGTATGCTGAATGGTTCGCCGTCGTCTAGCGATTCAGCGAAATAACGGCATTTATGGAACTATTCAATGATGACTACGACACGTCTGACGACATAAATGTGTTGACAATACTGTTCGTGGAAAGAAACGGTGCATAGCTTGTAAAATATGTGCGATGTTCTACAAAAAGGACCGATTTGCCAGCCAGCTCCGACGGACGCATCGACATTACCGCGCCTAAACAACGAGATCGCAATGGACTACAGCAGCGCGAAAAGAGCCGTGTTTAAACCGTAGAATAATGTGAATTTCTAAAGGATTATAAATAAAGTATTTGTATTCTGGACGTTTTCCACTGAGAAGTAACACAATCGTGATGCGAGAACTGGGTTTGACATGGGAAATCGTCATATCACTACGTCCCGTTGATTTTTTTTTATCGTAGGCCTGCAACGTAATTAATTCCCGTGGACAATCCCTCTACGCACGAGTAGTTTTTATCCCCACCACCCGAAGAGGGATGAATTTATTCTGCACTCGTCACTAAAATTTGTTTTTAAAATGCATTATGCTGACTATGTCAAATATTTATTTTATTATTTTTTAATATATCAAAAATATTTAAAATATTTGCTTTCCGCAGCAAATAAAAGGCAGATAAAGAAGTGTTTGGTTTAATTTCTTTTGTCACTAGACCTAACACAATATGAATGGCTGAAGGCCTGTACATGGCTTGTTATCTGCCTGTAATGTAATTTTTGGCTAAATTGTACCCCAAAAAAAACCTAATAAAAGAAAGCCACCCCAACCCCAGTTTAATTTATTTACATTTTCTATAATTGTAATTTATTGTAAAGTATTTATGCCCTATTTTTTCCATCTTCTTCTTGCCCCTTGGTTTTTTAGAAACGTTATTGTCCAGTTTTCAACAACCGTTGTTTAATTATCGCACGTAGAAAAAAAATGCAAGAAAGAACTCCTGAAGATTATTATTGCTAGAAAAGTGGCAAGTTAGCAACTAAATCGACCACAAGAACATAAGGATGGTAACTGTTTTTTTTTTTTTTTTATCAAAATCTAAGGAAACCCATTTCAGAAATATATACATTCGCTATATTTTTTTTAATGCTTAATTCTTGCAAATCAAGTTTCTTTGTTTCATCTGCAGTTTAAAACGGTACAGAACCACAGTGGTGTATTCAGGAATTTCAAATTAAAATGTTTGGAAGGGGGCAAAAAAAATTGGTCCGAAAGCTAACGCATTTTTAACAATGGCAGTGATTTTTCATGCTTTTCAGAAGCTTAATTTGAAAAATTTTCTTAATGGCATCAAATTTTGTAGTTTTTAGTTTAGCTTCAATACAAATAATTTTTCACATTTTGGGAGTTTAGGGGGTACGTCGGGGGAGGGGGGAGAGGAAACACTGGCTCGAAGAACGAATTTGGGTTGATGAGACCATTGTAAATATAAACCAACGTTATTCTCCTGACGCGAAAAAGAGGGGCCTACTGATGTCAATAGAAAAAAAATCGAAGTGCTCATAATTTTTCAGTTTCACTGTTAATGTCGGGGGAGGGGGGCGCAAGTGCCCCATTTTCTCTTCCCCCCACTCGGTGCGCCATTGATAAACAAACTGGTAAATGGCAATAACATAAAAAAAATCCAAATGACAAAGGAAAAAACCAAACAAAACAAAAAATCAAAATGAACAATATCCATAGGCAAATGAAATCCAAAGAAAAGAAAATTTTTCTCCTTCGATTTTTTGTTTGGTCTTGCCGATTTTCTTTCTTTCTTTGAAGATTTAACGTACTGGTAACCAATAACAGGAGGAAATCAATAAAGCATACGTAGTACTACGTATGCGTTATGTTATTTCCATCTGTCTATAATAACAAATAAAATTCAAATTTAAATATCCAAACGAAAAAAATCAGATGAATTCAGAACAAAAGTGCAAACCAAACCTAACCTACAACACCACACAACAAAATTTTAATATCAAATCTCGATCCCAGATTGAAACTCATTCCCTGCCTGGTGAAATTCGAACCACGACAACTGACTTGTCACGTATTATACCAACTCCACCTCAGAACAAGATAAAAAAAAGGACATCCAGAGAAAATAACTTACATGTTTTTTTCTTTTTTTTTTTTCCAGTTTGTTCTGAGCGAGACATGTACAAAATAAGTGAGAAATCAGTTGCATTGGTTCGAATTTCACCAGGCAGGAATGAGTTTCAATCTGGAATAGAGCTTTGATTTAAAATTAGTTGTGTGGTGTTGTTGTTAAAGGTTAGATAAGATTTTATTATGACTTTTATCTGTGTATTGATTTTTCCCTAATGACTTTTTTAATTTGAATTATTTTCTGAAAATATAGGTTCTGGGTACAGGTACGTCAAATATTCATCTCAGTTCATGACCAAAGTACTACAAACTTTCAGATTAAAGAGATTTTTTTTCTCGGTAGTGGCGTAGCAAGGTAGGGGGGGGGTAAAGGGGAGCACTTAACCCTCCCAAGATCCGACATTAATGGTAAAACTAAGGAATTCCACGCACCTTCGATTTTTTTCTACAGACATCAGAAGGCCCTTCATTTTCACCTCAAGCAGGGTAACATAGGTTTTTACACTACAAGGCTCTCAGAAACACA